>BMAW01097260.1:456320-538841 GCA_019974015.1 Nephila pilipes
GCCGCGATTGCTTTCGATGGAACAAAAACAGCAACGAGTCGATGATTCAGAAAGCTGTTGATCGCTATTTACTCGCAACAAAAAATATTTCTTGCGAAAAAGAAAAAAAAAAACAAAAAAAAAACAAAAAAAAGATTTGGGAAAGCGTTGGAACGATTGTATCACCCTAAAAGGTGATTAACAAAAGGTGTTATGTTGATGAATAAAAAAAAAATTTTGCAAAAAAAAATGTTGTTTTCAATGTTAGTCTCGGGAGTTATTGATTGATGTGTTATTAAAGCTATTCGTTATGGATTAATATGTTTTGTTTAATCATTCGACAATGACCATTTCATCCTGTCAGCTTTCACGGAATACAACTCTACAAATCAGATAAGTAGCCTTTCAGATTATTTATAAATAAGAATTTGTAGAAATGCGAAATTTTGTATTGATATGCAGGAAGGTTTGGTATAAGTTAAATTTATGTCTGCGACATCTGATCCCATTTAAGGAACATGTAAGAGGGCCCTACTACTAAAATGCCCAATCAAAAAAATATGCTCTACTAGCGGTAAAACTACATCACAATGTAATATTTGTATAATACAATGGAACTTGTTGAGTAGCATCCTGATTCTCTTTGGCCCAAATCTGTTTGTGTTCACTTGTTTGTTCAAATAAAATGGCGCTTCGTCACTTCGCAGGATATTTAAGGAAAAAACTCATCCATATTCATCCGTACATTAAATTGTAGTGAAGTCGTTACTTGAGTTTCTGCATCACTCTCTGCAGATTCTCTGAATCTTGTTTGGACAGAAACGCTATATGTTACTTATCACATTTCTCACCGAGGAAATCGACTTCATTTTGGAATAGCAGATAAACTTTCATTTCTGTATGGCAACTGAATTGGTAAACATACTGCAGAAGTAGCAACATCTTCATCGCTAGAACTTTCCACCTATTTTCGTCGTCTGACAGAAAGAATGTCGAGTATTCCTGTTTCCTCAAATCTTTTAATCATTTTGTGAATGCCGCGATCAGACATTGATCTAGGTCTGAATTATTTTTTGTCTCCAGAATTTTCGAAAAGCTGCAGTTATTGTTATTTTGATGAAGTATTTTTACGAAAAGAGCCTTTCGGTTTCAGAGTTAACATTTTACATAAGGAGCAAAAGGATTTTCAGCAAAAATAAATTTGTTCAGTATCAAAATAATCACAGACAGTTAATTTGTTTTAAATCTTTAGTTGATAAGAAGCATATTTAAGGATTTTGAAGCTGTGACATCATTGCAGCCACATAGTTACTCTAAGATTTAAATAAATATGGTACCTTTAGTGTTTTTAGTGTAACTTAAAAAAATTCAAATGAATTATTCCATTTTTATTTAGCCATAAAAATATTCTGCAAAAATTGCATCACATATAGAACAATGCTACCTATTGATGAAAATTGTAATTAAATTTCTTTTCCTGTTTACACAGAGCATGGCACTTGTATTACAAGCTAGTGAAATTATGTTTCGTTAGGACTAAACCGGCTCAATAGCTTTTGGAATAGGCAAACTTCAATTAAAACATCCTTGTATACATTGTTTATTAATTTTCTGTAATGTAATTTATGCATTGTAATGTGTAATTTATGCATTGTAATGTGTAATTTATATGTTGTTTAATTGTTTACTAGCTTATAAATAAGTATTCTGTAAAATAAACTAAAGATGATGGGGCTTTTTAAATATCTTACCTGTGGAAATAATGGAGGACATTGAACAACAGATTTCTTAGTTGTTTATGTGGGAGAGATTTATGTGCATAAAAACTCATAAAAGTTTTTCATACACTTTGTTACTCGAGGGGGAAAGGAAAGTTTGACAAACTGGATTTGTGATAAAATTCCCTATCTGAAAACCAATGGCAACAACGCATTTACTTTTGTTCAACCTTTCGCTTAAATTTACCCGTATGTCGTCTAGCTTTCTGATTTCTATGTCGTGTTACAGGTTTGATCATTTATTTTCTATTTTTATCAGTTTAATCGAATAAGGTGAGTAAATAAGTGTAAGGGCATGTTAATGCAACTGTTATAATTGTGTAATGGAAAAGATTTGCAAGTTTGCAGTATTTTTTATGCACAAATGCAAATTCAACTTCTCTGTTCAACACATATGTAGAAAGAGAAGACTATTTCTGAGAAAAGCATAGTTAGTTCTTTGGAAGAAAAAAATTGCTCTAAATGCTTAAAATTATAAGGAATGGTAATTTTAACAAAATTTTCCTACTTAGAAATGTAAATAGAACAAAAATGCACAATAAAAAAATGAGAAATTATTTGGATTGAATTTGTAAAAATAATTATACCAGTTAAGCTTTGAGCGTATTTCCGTGAGTAATCAATAGTTCAGTGATTTAAAGGGAAAATTTCAAACTATTAAATTTCCATACGACCTAGCTGTTGTAACACTCACCTTTATAAATGTAACAAGAGAATTCGAATTCCTCGAAGACAAGAATATATTTCGTTTTTTTTTAAATCGCTACTGCATTTTAATTACACTTACGAGATTAATATTTTCATACAAATTACTTCATCTGTGAATCTGAAATGAAATATATTAATAACGATAGAGTGAAGTCTTTTTCTCCCATCTCAACTATTCCTTTGAAAAGGTGCAACTGAAAAGAAAAATATGTTTTACATTTTCATATCATAAAACACCTTACTTGGAATTGTTACATTCAAACTATAAGACATATACTAATGGAAAATATTTTATGAGCATATTTTTTTCACAATGTCTGAAGCTGTAAATAATGTTGATTTACGATATTTATAATAAGTATTGTACTCTCTCAGTAATTCGGCAGGTATCGAACCCAAAAATCACAAATAATAACGTATATTTACAGAAGAGACTATGTTTTATTGTTTAAAAGTTATCACAATGCACGTAAATAAAGTGTTAAACAACAAATAACTAATTTTTTAAGAATATGCATTGATTGGTACTGATAGTCTAAATTTATATAAAAAAATTGATAGTCTCAATAAATTAAATGAAGTTGAAGGCATAAAATAATTTTCCTGTGTAAAAACGCCTGGTTACTGGAAGGAGCGAAATGGTGAAATGCCGGATTAAATATATCACAATGTAATTTCGCTATCTTCTGATTTAATCTCCAATATTTCTTCATTAAACACCGCAGCTAGCAAAATTAAAAATATTTCCTCCTTATATAGAAAAGTAAATTTTTCTTTCATTAACTTCATGAACCTTACTTTTTCATCCTTTTATAAAATCAAATTGATACTACTTCATAAAGTATTTCAACTTTCATCTATTCAGAAATCTGATGTTTATGATATTTCTTCTATCACACACATTCGCCAACTTATTCAAATGCAAATTTCTGCATCGATAGTTTGAGTTTATGTAAATAAGAATACCGTAAGCAATAGATCATGAAGCATTTATGTTTTGAGACTTGTTTTTTCCCACTAAACAGTGGAGCTTTTTTTTTTAAATACCAAAACTTTAACATACATTCATAAATTTAAAAAAAAGCATTTCTCATTCAATACTGTTACCGCCTAATGTTGAAGAGCAGGATTCAAACTCGGGAGCATTTTTAGATGGAAAAAGATCCCATTTTTTTTTTTTGAAAGATCGCATGATTAGTCCCCACGTATACTCATTTACAGTACATTTTTTAAAGAAAACTTAGAAGCATTTAACAAAATATTTGATTTTATACTTAATATTAATCAAATCTTTTCAAACCCCCTTATTTTATGATGTATAAGATGATTTTATCTTCATGACACACTCAAGAAATTTTATATAATTTTCTGTGAAGAAATCTAAAATTTAAATTATGATATGTAATAAAAAATATAAAAAAAAAACAGGTAATTTTTAAATGTAAATTAAGCTGTTCTTTCAAAATCCTGCAAAATCCCTGTCACTATCATCCGAGTCTTGTCCTCTGTCTCTTAACTTGACAACGCCAACAACGGCTAACAATGTTCTGGAAACTTAACATGGCTTAAGTATGAATTTGAAAAGAGGAAATAATCTTTACCCTCGTTACATAAGACGCACCCTCCTTTTAAGGTAAATAGTGTATTTTATACTTTTAAAAATAAGGTTATTTAATTGAATCGGTAATTTCAAAAATCACGTCAAGCAAACAGAACTTTTCAGGAATCAATAAAAAACTGTATACGCATTTCTGAAAGCATTTCTAAAAGTTTATTAACATCTTATAAGCTTTTTGTTATTTATAAACAATACATTTACAAAATATACCTAAAATACTTTCTTCGATTTATGTTGTTTTCGATGCAAGAAATATTGTTAATAGATATTTAAATTAAGCAAAACAGTCATTAACCCTGTTTTTAATCAAAATTAATGAATATATAACTTAAACAACATTTCTTTACTTTTATCACTAAGAAACATAATCATATTCTACATCATTCTCATCTGGATTATCTTCGACTTGTGCAATTGGCCAGTTATTATATTATTGATTACATTGCATTGTTTGAAAAGTAAGAAGTGCAGTGACCGACTAGGTGTTTATCCTGATTGTGGGTCTACCTTTACGGGTGCGTTCGCCACAAAAAAAAATGTATGCTTGAGAAAAACTTGACTTATACGGTTTTTGAAGTGCCCGATTCAAATTTTTTTTTCAATATGCATTACTTAAAATTAAAGTGAATGACATGTTGTAAAGTATAAGATACAAATTAAAAGAACATAGAAAAATCTAGATGAATTAGCAGAGAATGCAATATTTTGTGACAAAAATGTTCTCTGAATTCCTTCCCTCTGAAAAAAGAGAATGTTTTGACTGTGGTTTCTGTTACATTCTCCGAAAACAAACTAGATCCTTCTGAATTCGGAAAACTATGCTCAGTGTTAAAATGGTCATCTACCATACGCGTTGCTTTAAAATGTCGAGTTGAAATTAGAATTAATTCAAATGGTAATTTCGATTGAATCTTGCCCGATCGCTCCCTTTGCCAAGGAGAAAATTTACCAAAAGGCAAATAAGCTTTGTTTCCCACTTAGCTGAGCTTCGTCGCAAAACCCAATTCCTGACCTTACCTGGGAGACAAAAGAAAAGGGAATCGGGTCCCATCTCTTCTGATCTTGCGGAGTTGCCACTCGTCCATCGATAAAACTTCGATGTTCTTGCGGCGGCAAAACAACCTGCCGGTCGACTTCATGAAATATTCAGGGAAACCCGAGCAAAAAAACGTCGAAGAAACAAACTCTGTTTACTCGGAGCGTCGAAAATGTAGATTTAAGGCTATTTACTGAGCCCCGCGCTCCGAAGTCGTTTGGAGCCGAAATGGGTCGTTTGGCCAGCTCCGGTAAAAGGGAAGGTGGAAGGGCTTGTTCCACGATTCGCATAACGTTCGATTGGACAAAGCGGAGGCTTTTAATTTGTCCCTTCGCCAAAATTCAAAATTGAAATCGATCGGAGAAATATTTTCCCTCGATGCATGGAGGATATATTTGACGAGGTCGAATGTGCAAATACAAGTTTTATTTGAAGAAATAGTCATACTGAAACTTGGTATCCCTCAATGAGTAATCATAATTATGCATGGTGCTTTCAGAATTGATTTTGAGCGCTCAATCTGAAAAAAAATGCACAAAATAAATGCATGTTAATTTTAAAATCTTAAATTTAAACTGCAATTAGTATTAAAATAAATAAATATAAAAACACTAAAGCGAAAAATGATAGATGTTTATGAAAAGTCATTTCATTGACACTGCTTTCCAACTTTCATATTTCTCTCGAGTCGTAGGTTCGAGTTCTGATTCCATTTAACTCCCACTTTGTACGGGACTGATACACTTTAAATATAATGAGGATCCAAGTCATCCTGTTGGCGTGGTGTGGAAGTTTGTAGACATAGGTGCAAACGCAGATGCCCTCGTCATCATTTGATCGAGACTCTAAATTACGAGATACGTCACCAACAGCCTTCATGTTGCTTATAATATCGACGTTAATAAACATTTGGGTGGAATCCGACTTTCGTATGCAGTTACATACACACTCCAACCTCTAAATTTTCGAACATTTTATGTTATGTGGTTGGTACAAAAAGTACTTGTATTTGAAAACAAATGACATCATTAAGGTGAATTGTTGTTATCATTGGATACTGCCATTTGTTAAGTGGAACCGAAAACTAATTTGTTCATACATTAGTTTTGATTTCGAAGTCATTTGCTGCCGAATCAAAATATAATTGCTGCCGCGTCGAGTTGTCGATGTTCTTCTTGCATCGAGTTTTCACCGTCGGGGAGGCCTGGATTCCTACCTATGCAACAAAAATCAATCACAAATCAAAACCCTGGTTTGCTGCTGTTGAATCTTTTCCAAAATGGGCAAAGATGGCCTGGAAAGATGGTCACCATCGGAAGTTAAGACGTAGAATTCTTGAGCATGATCACGAATACAAGTTGCTAAGGCTTGGGCTGTCCAGTGAGTCGAGAGGTTTGCAAGTAAGAAATCATTTTCGATGCTACTAGCGCCATCTCTTGGATTTTCTGAGAGCTTAGTGAACGACTCTCGTACAGCTCATTCATATTTCAGTACAATGATTGAGATTATAATAATAAATTTGTGTGACTTAATGTGCAAATAAAAATGACAGAATCATGAAGAAAGTTTAGAATAATATTTGAGCTGAAAGAGTGATTAGATGCGTAAGCACACATCTTGCTTCAACTGACTCAGATCGGTAGAGAGCAAATGATCCACGACAATTTAATAATTAAAACGTAATTTATTTGTCATTTAATTTTTTACTGTACATAAGATATCACTCGTCCAATTACAACAAATTGCCAATCGTTAACTGGAAGTTGTACAATTTGCATCATAAAGTTATCATGCTGGAGTGGAACATAGTGATGAAGACAAATACTTAGTATCTTCATGTACATGAATGCAAGAAAGATTTGAATTTCTAGAAAAAGACTTCAAAGTTCTCTGGTCAGTTACACAGTGAGAGCGATGAATCGTTTGATGCGAAATGATTTTACTCTCCAGAATGAACTCGGTAGGTCATTGGATATTTGTAGGTGGACAGCATTGGATTGGCACCTTTTCCTCTACTATTGTGTATTTCTGATGGCTGTAAGGATGTAAGTACCAATTCCACAGGTGTGTACGTTCTCGCAATTTGCGGTATGCGCGCATGCAGAAATGAGTTGTTCTAATGTGCCGCCTCATGGCAAAGTGAGAAGATGCAAGGGATTCAAGAAGGATCGACACAGTGCTGGTGTCTGTTTGAATTTGAATATCATTTACATCTTTCTGGTGGCACATGTGACTCTCAAACAATAAACTTGCAACTCTTGGTTTCGTGTATTAATCTTCCAGTTTTAGAAATCGATCCTTTTGGTAACTATATTTATGTAAGTATTTAGAATTATCGAATCACTCATATTGGATCAGATCGCGTTATTAGTGTCGTGTTGTGACTAATTCCACATGGTTTTTGTCCAGAGGTGGGTATTTGTTTTGATTCGGAGTCCATATTGAGGAAGCGGATGTTGACAGTGGACTGCGCGTTTTTCAAAGGATTGCATTCAATTAGTTAATTTTGCATTTCAGAAACGGTATAAATTGTGCAATAAAAGTCAATAAATATAAATTAAATTTAATAGTGGCAGTTTTATTCAATTTATGTATTGTGCTAATTTCATATATTCTACAGATGCAAGCATATTTAGTTTTAGAATGTTTAATTAGATAATTGCACTCTATCATATTTTTCTACAATTTTTTTTAAGACTTTGAGAGAGATTGTTAGTTGAAATTCTTATTACAGCCTTCAAAAAAATGTTTCTCAAAGAGCACCTATATTTACTCCTGTTATTCTTCAAACAAGAAAAACATTTCTGCATACCTGGAAATTTTCAACAGTAATAGATTTGTAAGAATCAAGTTATGTCATAATATGAAACACTTATTTCACAGTGTGATCATGTCATTAAGTTCAAGTAGAAGCTGCTGTTGTGTCACTAATAATGGGATAAGAGATTGAATCGAATTCAGGATCCTTAAAGTCCTAAAAACTTATTGTGACCCCCGTCCTCCGAACTCTAAAAATGATCGCTAATCGTAGTAGAAACGCTTTCAGGCACTTACTGTTTTCATATAACGAAGGAAAATTATAAAAAATTATCTTCATTTCTTCTGCCAAAAAAAAATAACCAATTATGATTTCAATGATTTTTTTACGCACGGGAAGAAAATCTTGGTTCAAGGCGAATTTTTTTGACTGTTTCTGTGGGGGGCCAAAAACTCTTAAGGGGCCACTATTTGCCATCCTCTGATTGAGTCGAAGCCTAGACCAAGTCCGTGGGATCAAAAATCTTCAATCGTAGACGAGAGGAGTGTTGCGATTATATCTCCTCGGTCAAGTCCCATACAGTTTAAAAGATGCTACGGAGAGGCCATGGAAATATTACCATATTGGAAATTATTAATAAAGAAGCATTTTACTTGAAATCTCCACAAGTCTGTAAATTTCAGGGTCTCCATAGCCTCACCGACTGGACTCACCGACTTTCTGCAGATTGTTTCTATCTTGGATTCTAGTGTCAGTGGTAACCTAGTGGTCAAGTTTGCAGACTTGCGGCTGGCTTTGTGTCCTATCGTGAGTTCGAGGATGCCATTAAAAATGTGCCTTGTAGCCGGGGTTAATGCACGTTAAATCTGTTGAGACTCAATGTCCTCTCATTAGCGTGGTGGGGAAGTTAGGAGGAGGTGCCAGCTCCATGTCGTCCTCGTCATTAAACGAGGTTCAAAATTCCGAAGTCTTTTGGCTAAAGCCCTCGTGTTACTTCTAGTGAGACGTTAATAAAACCAGTCAATCAATCTGTAAATTCCAGAATGTCTTATTGTAGGAGGCAAATTTCTTGAAATATATTTACTTTTGAAATAATTTAATTTAAAATAAGAATTAAAAGATTACTTTTTTTTATTTTTAGAACGAATAACTTTTTTTTGCTAATTAGTTAAAAACATAATTACTTTACGTATGATAATGCTCAGAACTTGAAAAAGGTTTTAATTTGATTTTCTATTAACCTAGAGAGCCTATTTTTATTTCTTAAATATTTTAGACTTCTTTCCGTACAAATGTGAACATTCATGCAGTTAATGTGTATTTTTATTTTGCCTTCCCTGAATGTTAGCTTAATATATGCAAAACATTTTTTCCCAGAAAAAAAATGCCAAGGACTCGTATGACATGAACAGCATTCATAAGTGAAAACTCTTTTTAAAAAATAATGTATAATTTTTTTTCCTTCGTATGGTAATAGTTTTTGTATCACAGAGGAAAAAAAATTATAATGCATTTTAGAAAAAAAAAAAAAAAAGAGGGTATTTTAGCGTTTTTAAGTAAAACTGCGGATCTGTCACTTATTCTAGAATAAAGATTGATTACAAATGAGCATTTTATAATGCAGGATCGTCGAAGAGATTCTTTTATCATTCCTTAAAAGTCACTGAGCGAAAAATTGATCGTTCAAACAACTTAGAATTTTAGAAAGTGTTTACCTGCATTTTGTTTTCTTTAGAAAGAACTTTCATGACATAAAAAGTAAACCTTTAAGTCAGAATAAATGAGCTTATTTTTTTTCCTGCAATAAGATGATATAAAAAAAAAGAAAAAATCGGAATAATTTGATGGTTTAAAAATGTATGATTTTGCAGTTGCGCGGGACGGTTGAGATTTATAGTACTAATTAGTGTTAAGAATAGATTATTACGTAAAGATTTACTTCACGGGGCAATAATAATAACATTTAACTTAATATATATTCGATTTTATATTTTTATCGTCTGCTTCAATTCCTAATTAATAACTTGACTTACTCTTTTTCATTCGTTTGCTGAATTTTTTGGTCTATAAATAACATAATTGTTTGTAAGTTCTCAAGAAGCTTGTGTGTTTTAATTCAAATCTGTTGATAGAATAAAGAATACAGTGATGTTTGTTGAGATTTTCATTTTACTTTGTTTTGGGTAATCATTCGAGACAGAGTCCTTTTTAAGGGCAGTTGTACTTCTGGATTTTATAAATTTGATTTAAAATTCAAAAATAGCAAGTGAATGATTGATATTACTTTTTAAGTAAAATTGAACTAGTTATAAATTGGAAATTGAAGCAAAGTGGGGTATACAATTGAAAAGAAGAAAAATGTGCTCCTACAATTGAAAGAAAGCAAAATGTGGTATAATTGAATAAAAGGGGTATTTAGGAAAAATAAGAGTGCGTATGTAAATGTTCTTTTCTATTTTTGTTCGTAATTATAATAGTATAGATGAGAGATCTGAAGGATCGAGAGAGAGAAAGGTGAGAGCTTTTATTCAAAGCGAAAGTTTAACAGGAAAGAATTAAATGGCGAGCGTGAAGTTTTCGATATTTCTTCCCTACATTCTTTGAATGATGTTCGAGTGCCCGTATTATTAGAATGATTTAGGAAGGGTAAAGAAATGACCTACGTTTCCAGCAACAATTATAGAGTGGTTTCACGGATGGGATATAACAACAGGAATGTAGAGCGAGCGGTAAGGCGTGGTCATGGTAGAAGTAC
The DNA here is from genome assembly GCA_019974015.1 of Nephila pilipes. Classification (NCBI taxonomy): domain Eukaryota; kingdom Metazoa; phylum Arthropoda; class Arachnida; order Araneae; family Nephilidae; genus Nephila; species Nephila pilipes. The sequence continues at coordinate 466,953 of BMAW01097260.1, forward strand.
GACGTCAACAGGAGACAGGTTCTTTGCCGTATGGGTGAAAATTAACTTGAGCACTACAGCTCAGTTGGTGGTAAATGAGTATTTTTCTACCACAGGACAGATGATCTCCTAAAAAACTATAGAGAGAAGTTTGGTAGAATATAAGCCCGTTCATATGTGTGTGACATTGTCCAGATAAAAGGGTAGATCCCGGTTGAAATGGGGTCGTGAGCATCAAAATGGGACTGACTAGAACTGGGCATGCACTTTATTCGTATATGCGAGTAGATTCAGTCTGCGATCGGATTGCTTCGATTCGCACCATCTGATCTAGCGTGACGGAACATGTTGTCTAGATAATAAACAGGAAAGGGAACCGAAGTGCAGGGTCATGGTATAGGCCAATATCTTGATGAATGATAGCATGTACCCACTTGTGATCCTATCTGGGAATATGAATAGCCAAATATATATTGATGAAATCCTATAGCATCATGCTCAACTTTTCAGTGGTGATGTCGCAGATGAAGTTGATTTATGGGCGACAATGACCTTGTCATCGATCAGTTACTTTAAGGCATGTCTAAAGAGCGAGGATATTCAACGCTTTGTATAACCTGCACGTTCACTAGATCTTAACCCAAATGAAAATGTTTGGAATCCCTTGGGATGGTAACTTTCTTGTCGTCTCATACCAATCAGAACACTCTCATCCAAGCTGTGACAGAGAAGTCAGATAAATTGTGTCAACAACTGCTGAATAATATTCAACAAAGCAAGAAACAACGCGTGGGATGTTGCATCTTTCTGCACAAACGACAACACTCGCAGTAAAACCTTTCTCGAAGGTCCCTGCTTTCGTTCATGTACATATTTGCATTGGTCCGAACCCAGCATCAAATGAATATTTTTTCTTCCAGGTATTTCATAACCTTCTACATTTTACAGAACATTAAACATTATTTGTTCTACTGCCCGAAAAGTGTGGGAACAATATTATATCAATTAAGTTGGGTCTCCAACCCCACTCAATTTTTTGTGCTACAGTTCATTTAGTGATCCAGCCTTATCGTCCACATTATATATATATATATATATATATATATATATATATACCACATCGATCAATAACTCCAAGACTAACCCAGAGATGGCGTCAGTAAACCAGTAACCAGGTATTTCTAGAGTACTAAACCTTTGCTTGAAAGTGTCAAAATTTTAAATGATCGGACCAGGAAGGTTTTCTTGAAGTGAAGTGAAAAGATTTTCAAGTGAATGCGATTGTTGATGGAAACAAAAAAAAGCGTTGGAACGATTGTATCGTCTCTAAAAGGTGTTATGTTGATGAATAAAAAAAAATTTTGCAAAAAAAATGTTGTTTTCAATGTTAGTCTCGGGAGTTATTGATTGATGTGTTATATATATATATATATACTGTGAGAACTGTATTAATTTGGATGGTGACTATGTATTTTTAAGAATAATACTTAAGATTACATAGATTAATAAAAAATAAAAAATTCAGTTTCTTCCTAGATTTTTTTTTAGTAATAATCAAAATTTTACTATTCCCCGAAGTAATAAATAAAACTTTACGATTCTGCGACTTCCTTCAATCAACGTCTTTCTGAAAGAAGCACGTTTATGTTAATAGTTCTATTTTACATTATGTACACAGGGTTAAATTAATATACGGAATATAGTTTATGGAGACATCTCGATTTTATAATTCCTTAGTAATAATTAAAATTTTGCGATACTCTTTTGTAAATAATAAAAATTCAAATGCACTAAAACTAATACGTGGAGCTTGAACTTGTGTTTAGAATAGATAATGCCTTAATAATTAATTACAAATGTCTTGCTCATTTATTATGTGTGTGAGTGTTTACTGAACAATTAAAATAAATTGCATTTTTTATTCGCCTACAGTATTGGATATGGCTTACATCTTTTTTTTTTTTTTCTTGGACTTCTCATGCATAGTATTATCGAGTGAGTTATTGAATGATCTTGTAAGTTAAAAATATTAACTTTTTTCGTGTTACATCCGAGAACATTTATCCATGACTTGGCAGCACGCACAACTGATGAGTGTATGTTTTATAAAAACACAATTCTTTAATTAAAATTTCACTTAAGTTTACATCACGTTCCTAATACGAACGTGTGATGACATTTTTGGCGAATACGTGCTTTGGATGTTCTTTTTGTTTTTTGAGTTCCGTTTTCCTTAAACATATATTCGTAATAAAAATGACGAAATTATTTAAAAAAATTATTATGAAAATTATTTTGAAATTTATTTATGAATGAAAGAAAATAAATGAAATGATAAAAACTTGACAAACATTTGAATGTATGAGTTTTGGGGAAAGAATATGTATATTCTGTTGTATAATTTGTCAAAAAATGAATGAATTTTTGGATATCATTAAAATAGTCCAAAGTACTATTCACAGTTGGTTGAAAGAAACGAAAATTTATATTCGATTGAAATATTCCTCACCTTTTTTTTTTAAATAATGTAATGAAACCTATTTTGTTTTAAAACAAACTTCAAAAGACAAGTTTCCATTTATCAGTATTTGATAAAAAAAAATTCTAAGAACGACTTTGCAGTTTTCCTAAATGAGTTTCCTTAAGCCACGGACCATTGTAATTTCTTCGAGCTTCTGGCTGATTCTTTTTAAGTTTTTGCTTTCTCTCATCGTATGCAATTATTTTATGTGTATCTGTAATTTATTCTTTACATTAAGTTTTATCGATAGTATTATTAAGGTGCCTCAAAAAGTACGAGATGTATTATTAAATAACAACACTGACACTGTAAAGCATTTTATTTTGTTGTTTAGCATATTTACTTATTATCACCTTCAAAATACACCCGTCCTCTATCCCTGCAACGCTCCATACGGATCTTCCATTGTTCGAAACAATGTTGAAAGCCCTCTTCTATAAGATTCTTCAAGACGCCTGCCACTTTCTCTGTCACAGCTTCAACGACTCGAATCTTGTTCCTTTTAATGCAGATCTCACCTTAGGAAACCGATAGAAGTCGCGTGGCTCAAGATCCTGATGATGAGGTGGATGGTCTATCACTGAAATGCTGTACTTGGCTAGAAACATCTTGACAGACAATATGGAATGATCCGACACATTTTCTTCGGGTAAAAATTTGCCGAGCGGATTCTTTGTCTATTGCTGCAGTTTCGGCAACCGCATAAATAACTTCAGCGACGGTCAGATCGAACCAGATTACCCATTTTTTGAATATTATCATCCGCTTTTGACGTAGGACGGCGACTGGGATGTTAATCATCTTCAATGTCTTCTCGACCGTCTTGAAAACACTTAAACTACTCAAAAACACGTGCACGCAATGCACATTTATTGCCATATACTTATTTCAATATATATTAATTTTCAGTAACGTTTTTTTCTAGTTTCATGTGAAATTTCACAACAATTCGTTGCTCGCTTATCATTTTTCCGGTGAAAAAAAAAATAATTCTAACGTCAATGAAAGGTACGGGTATACGGATTTGTTTACAGAATCGAGAGGCACTACATTCGAAAGAGAAGGTTTCATGCTTAACAGCTATCTATCGCGATCTTGGGGGGCAAGCCTACTTCTTTTGTAGCAGCATCATTCTCGTTATTTAATTGCGACACCTCGTATTAAATATAATTAAGAGTAAATAGTTAAAAATAAAACGAAAAGTCGTAATATTGACAAAAATAAAATGCCATGTATTAATTAAAAATTTTAAATTCCAATACTAAAACTTCAATGATTTTAAATTACAGAACTGTAATCCAATAATTATAAATTCAATGCAAGAAAAATTCTAGATTTTGACTCAAAGGAATAAACATTATAACCTAAATGTACGAAGGTTTTATGACTGGAAAATAAATATGTTATTCAAGAAATTAAAAGAATTGTACGAAAAATAAATTATTGGAAATAATAATTGACATTCTTCTCCCCTTATCCGTACCATCCACATCAAACTTAAAAAAAGAAGCTTACTTTAGTTACTTTTTGAATTTTTTGAGACTCTATAGCATCAAACATATTTCAGATTCCTAATAAAGTATTTGCAGTGAAAATACATATAACTGTATGTAAGAATATATAATTTCTGATGCGAGTTCTGTTTTAATCCATCAAGCATTTTAGGCGATATTTTGCATCATAAATATTTACAGAAACTCGTAGTTCTTCTCGTGGAATTTGTCTTTGTAAAAACACCTACCTCGTTAAGGTAAAAAAAAAATTACTAAAATGCTTCGAATTTTTCCAATGATTTTTAGTTTTCTATTATACAGTAGAGGAGTTTTTGCTGATTTTGTAGTTGTGTATTAGTTGCGAGAATTCATTGAAAAGAGCTTTCGAATATTAGATTTTAAAATTGTCAACACACACGAGCCACACCCTAAAGAAAAAAATATCTGCATTTGAGTTTTTCTCAAAATATGTGTTTTCAAGGTATGTGTGGATACGCTTTTCTCAATATATACTTTACGCATTGTGTCGATATTTTGCATATTATTGTATGAATTGTTTCCGCTAAAGGGAATAATGTAACTTTTTACTGATAAAAACTCTCCCATTTTAAGTTATTGAACAAATTTTGTTTAAAAAATGTAAGAAATTTGAATCATAAAATTAAATTTTTCAGAATTTATTAAATTAAAATTTTAAAATTATAATTATATTCAATGTAAAGAATGATATATTTTTAAGTACTCTACAAATTTTGAAAGCTATAAATGTGGCAGAATTTGTGCTAGATGTACTTATATGTAATGCAGTACTCGCATTTGTGTGTATGGGAATTACGAATGCAAATACGGCTATTGATTATTAATTGCTCAAACAAAATTATTTATGTATATAAATGTGATTTTCTTTGCATAAACATATATATATATATATATATATATATATATATATATATATATATATATATATATATATATACATGTGTGTGTGTGTCTGTTAAATGTAGCTCACATTTCTATCGATTTTTTTTAAAAAAAAGACACATTTAAATTTTTCCTCGCCAAAGGCTCGTCTCAGTTACATTCATTTATGTATTACTATCAGCCAAAACTTCTGATTGATATCGAAATGGGCAGAATAAAGCACACGCAGAATCTGACCTTTAGAATCAGCGTAAACGCTATCTCGTTCCAATTTCATGCTTGTGTTCATAACCTAATTAAATTAGACTGTGACACTCAATTCTCGTTTGTTTTTGAACAAGTGCAAATGACTGTCCCAGACTTTTTGATTCTTAATCCGTGCCTATCGTGTATTTCTACACCGAACTGTATTCTGGGAAGGTCTCTTTCGGCGAGGGATGGTTGGGGTTCGAAAGTGACGCATTTTTCCAGAGCTTCACTCAGAGAAGCGAGGCCGGAGAGTTTGAAAATTTTTCTCCCTGCCAGCGCTCCATTATTAGAGTTTGTCAATAACTGCGATGGTTTCCGTGGTCTGGGAAATTTTTATTAAGGATATTCGCTCTCCGATGCAAAGGTTTAGGCCGTTAGGGAATAAAAATCCATCACGGTGGAAAAGCGGTACAAGTTTTATACTTTGATGAAGATATTTGCTTACACATGTATATTTTAGATTGCATGTAATCTAAGAAAACAGTACTGTACAGAATGTTTACAAAAGAGTATCTCAATTTTGAAGAGCTACTGTTACCAAAGTAAAGAAATTACAACCGTTTTTGGACAAATTAAATTATAAACAAAACTTTAAGGTATGTGACGAAATTATATTTCTATTCGCCTCTTGTGTCATAGCTAAACTAAATATACTAACACTAAAGAGTCAATAAGTCATTCAAAGAGACGTAAGACAGATCTTTACACTGTATTTATTTCACAAGTTACTACCATAACGACAAATGTACATCGACTCTCTCAAAATATCGCCCTAGATATATTCGCTTGTTCCACTAATATCAAATTAACGGAATCTTACCAACAGGGCGAAGTTGTGGCTGTCTCAACTTCTAGGTTCCACAAGGCCGTCGACAATTTGTGGCAATTTTCGACCCCGTCTTCGACTATAGAGCAACTGTTAAACACTAGAGTCACTCGACCTCTATCGTGTGCCTCAAGCTTAGCTTATATATTCCCATCTACCTCGCTTCACTTTATTTCGACCTGCCTCTAATTTAAATACTCACGTTTCATTTTTGGTTGGGAAGAAGTTGCTTATTTATAGCAATCAATCTTAATTTTAAGTCTCCAAGGTTAGTGAAGAGAAAACCGCGAATAGCCCCGTCACAGGTTCATAAAATTACAAATGTTCAAAATAAACACCAATAATACGGAAAATATCTAGTTTATACCAGAACTCTCCTGCTGAAAAATGAAGTCTCCTTTTTCCTCTTCTAACTATGGAGTCTTCCATTCTTTGATAAACCTCTTCTTCTCATCTAAAGTCTAATTAAATGGTCAATGAGCTTATAAAATCCGATGGAAGAGACGTCAGTCCATTTAAATATCGGTAGAGTTGCTCTCTATCTCGAATCCCTCTTAACTGACTTAATCATGCCTCTAAGTTAACCAATAAGGACTTACCTACCAACTGATTCACACGGATTGAGACACTTCTTTCTTGTAACATATTTTACTCCTTTTACTCTAACATAGACATGGTACGAATCCATTTCAATTACGAACGACAATATTCCCTCCAATTTACAAACATCTATGAGTTCGTTTTTATCTTCTACCTTCCTTCTCTTTCTTTTCAATTCTATTTAGCTTATATACACTATATATATCCCTAATTCAATTCTTTGCACTTCTTATCTTCATTTAATTTACCTAATAACGTTTCATTTGGATTGCCAAAGAATCATAATTTCATGCAATTCAAATTACCAAAAGTTTCCCAAAATTATTGAAGAGAAAACCGCAAATTGAAAACGTCACAACTGTGTAAACAACCATTCTTTCCAACTGTAGCATTTCTAAGTGAGTAATGACATTAACAATGAACTCATGCAAAAATAATGGGCCGCAATTTTTGTCTTGCGATATACCTTCAGCGAGTTGCGTTCCCTTTCAACTGTTGCTGTATGTATATGTGCTAGCATTGTGACGGATGATTGCAGAGTTGGTATGAAACGTCGTTTCATCTCAATCGTCTAGTTTACGTGTGAAGGTTAATTCTGTATCGAGTTCATTTAGATAAATTTGCAGATATCATTATTTATCTTTTTTCGTTATAACATGTATCAGTTATAACTGATGGTTTAAATGGTTTCATAATCAATGGTTTTCTCAAAGCATTCAGTGCAGTCGTATATGTTTATTAATACTTGAGTGACAAATTTCCGAAATCTTGCCCTTAATTAGTCACCCCTAGAAAACCTCCATTCAGTTCCATGCAATTTGGGGAGAAGGGGTGAGGAACTGTTTAAAAGAGGAAGTAATTTTTTTTTCATCGCTACCTGTGAACATTAAACTGAAAACGAGAATACGCGGGGGTGGGGATTCAAAAAAATTATTGTATTCGAAGACAAATGGCATCATTAAAACAAATTGTTTTCACCATTGGGTGCTGCCATCTGTTGAGCGGAGCCTGAACGAATTTGATATTGATTCATAAGTTGCTTTTGATTTAAAAGTCATTTGCTGCCACGTTGAGACCTGGATGCATCGTTGTGCGCCAGAAAACAATCAACAATCAAAACATTGGGTTACTTCCGGTGATTCTGCTTCAAAGAATCGAGAAGGAATTCATCTACCAGAAAAATTATAACAATGAGTTTTTGAAGTGCGAAAGGCGTCATGATCACGAAAACCAGTACCTGAGACTTAGACAGTTGTCTAGTGAGTCATGACGCGTACTAAAAACAAACCACTTTCGATGCTACGAGCGTCACCTGCTGAAATATGTACGGACTTTTGAATGAGTCTTGTAATTACAGCCTTTCTAATCTCAACACTGAACATGCTGAGAAAAGAGTGGGATGAATCGTGTAATCGATTGGACATCATTCATGTTTTTGGTGAATTGAATATTTATAATTTTGCACATTCTAAATTTTATTTTTAATTCAATTTGTCCGAAAAAGGTTATAACTTCCTTAGTTTTGCAAGAGTAGGTCTTGTAAGTTGGGATATTCTTTTGTAATCACCTTGTATTTTTTTTATAAAATGAACTAACAAGAATCTAATCACAAAGAGCTTGATATGCTAGAAAACAATAAGTCTGAAAAACTTTGTAATTGCATATATTAATGTTAAAATGATTCAATTTTAATCAGAGACGAGAAGATCAGTTAAAGAAAAATGTAAATAACTTTTCGAAAAGTATTCTAGAAATGACATAAATGTGTATCGGCGAATACTTCGCATGAGCATTCAGATAGTTGTTTGAAATTCGTAGTACATTTTTAGAGACAAAAATTTTAATTACATGTTGAAACAGTTAAGTTGTAGGTTTTTTTTTTTTTTTTTTTCCCTGCTCCTCTTGCAACATTGGACTATTCGCGAACCTACCCTAAACCAGCATCGGGGTCACTTTCTGAAAAATTCTTACTCCTTTGCAATCAGATGAAATATGATTACACAAATTAGATGAAAATACGAAGATTAATGAATTAATTTGAGAGGAAAATGAGATATATAAGTGAAACTAAATGGCCAATGAAAGGGATAGAGCTGACAGTGCATAATCGTTAGATGTTAGTAAAATAGAAATTGGAATGAATTGCCGTAGGTGATCTTCTGTGATGGAAATGGGTGAGGAAAAACCCTGATTAGAGCAAGTAGTTTTAAAAGTTGCATCCGCAGTATTAGAGAAGTTCATCATTCGATGCGAGTGAATTGCTTTCATGGAAATTTATTGCTTGATTTTAAGGTAGAATTCAGGCACCTTGATAGCTCTTAGAGAAGGACAATCTTACATAAACTGTGAAGAAACCCAATAAACAATTCTTCTGAAGTTATTGACTATTTAATTAAGTTTCATGACATCCGTAGAGTGAAATAACTAAAGGGAGGCATTGCAATCTTTGTTACGAAATGTGTGTTTCTGCAATCTCCATTGATCTTATTTCCTGGGCACTTGATTATTGTACAGAAAAAACAAAAATTTCTTCTCAAAATCGCTAATTTTTCGAATGATATTTTGAAATTCAAATAAAATACAATTCAATTATTCTTCTTTATTAGCTTAAATAAAAAAAAAACTATTATAATTCTAATTTAATTCAAGCTAATAGTGTGCTGAAAAGGGAAGGTCTTCACACACACAAAAAAACAAAATTAAAATAACACACAATTTATTTACCATCATACTTTTTACTTTTGGCAAGCAGCATTCTTTACATTTCCGTTTCCTTCGATGGATCGCATTATTCTCATAGATGCAGATCAAAACAGTTTCGTCAGCGTTTCCGGCGCCATCTAGCGTATTTAATTTATAATAGCTAACAAATTTTTACGCTTGTTGTAAATGGTAATAATAATGATACGAAGTATTGACAATTATATTAATCCTTAAATATTGTTACAAAATTCTCTATCGGTCTCGTGTGGGTGTATATGAAGGAAATCAGTTCAAATGAAGCAAATGACATTTTATTCACAAGTTTGTAGGTCAGGACGCAGGTAGAAGAGCTTAGACAAATTAACAACATTATCAGGCACCACAGTATTTGTACATATTAGCGACACAACAGGAACAAACACAGTGCTTGTGCAAATCAGAAACATAAACACGCATAAAAAAGAACTTATTACAGCACACACTTACACAGGCATTCTCACACACACTTTTAATAAGGTTCAGCTCATCACGGATAAATCTCCACAGCAATACTTCGTACGAGCCCCAACAACTTATGGCATATACAAGCCGGATTCCCTATAGATTCACACTGCCATACTGTGGGTCAATTCCTCGATAGATCCACTCAGAAAATTCCGAATGATTCCAATCGATTCCCTTCAACTTCGTGCCTCTCTGTTTTTGCAGCTGTTTCGGCCAGCCGTGAAGTCAAGGAAAATTTGGGAAAAGTCAAAAACTTTCGTCCTGATCGAGATATCGCCGAGATTTCAGCATTTTCGTTTTGTCGCTAAATACGCCAAGTGTTTCACCGAGTCACCAAAATAGTCGCCTCATTCGCCGCCAAGATTAAGGAGTCTTTGCTCAAGTTTTGCTTAGCTCTGCAAACGAAATCTTAAAAAATATCTCTTTTCTCTAACACGAGTGGCGTTGCAGGGAAGAGTCATCATAGGTTCGTAACAATACATTAATATATGCTAAGATATATCTTAAAGAATAGTAACAATTAATTTTTAGTTTACAGAAATTAGTAATAGCATGCAAAATGGTTATCGTAAAACTTTATTACAAAGAAATGACCGAGAAATATGGATAAAATTTAATCTGCATGGTAAAAGAGTACAGCATTTTCTACACATAATTCTATAAATTTTTTTTTTTTTTTTTTTTTTTTTTTTTTTTTTTGCTTTCGGGAAGCCACAAATTGAAGTAACTCACGGTATCGTACAGTTTTAATTATTATTCCGGGCTTCGTAAAGTTTTAATTATTTCTAAAAATAATTGCGCTAGTTGTGGGAGTGTCATTTTTATTATTCTTAGGATTTCTCTACATAATCATCCTCCAGAGTTATAAAGAGTGTCTCGTTCAAAAATACCTTATTTGAATGTCAGTGCACGAAATTATGAGTATGTAAATAAAAATATGGAAATATTATGCCAAAACTTACCAAATTTAATTTGTTAAATATACGCTTCTACTTACAATCTTTTGGTGGCAAGGAGACTATCTAGGCGAGAGTCGATTTCTTTATATAGAACTGCAGGGGTTATCGATAAAATTACAGCTGTAATTCTGGTTTTCAATTCGTTATAACTTCTGTGGCAAAAACTTTATCTTTTGCATATTGCCCTAAAACATCAAGGGAAGTAATGTCTCGTGAATGAAGGGGCTATGAAATCGGGCTATCCAATCTACTTGTTTGGGGAAAATCACATTTTATGTTCCCCCGAAGTGTGAACTCCAATGAAGTGGAGCACCACCGTGTTGAAAAATAATTGATGGATCTGAATGATGCGATTGTGCAAAAGCAAATGTTTCCATCATATCGAGATTAACGTTTACTGTTTCTTCAATTAAAGAGAAAGGTACGATAATCTAGTCCTACAACATGTCGCATCAAACATTCACTTTTGGGCATCCTCATCACATAATGGGGATTTTCTGAGCTCCAGATTTGTGCATAATGTCTAATCATTTTTCGGCAAACAGGTAATGAAAGGCGAACGGGTATTCTTATTCGATTCTAGTGCCATAACTCAGTCAAACACAGCGATAACCTACGTAATAACCTACGCATTCGATACAGACAATAACCTACGTAGGGATACACCAGTCACGTCTCACACCACTATTTATTTATCAACTTTGTAATATAATGTCTAAGGAATATTTGCTCTTCAAGATAACATCCTAGATAGATACACCCGTTCAACTATTACCGAATTAAGAGTGTCTTTCCGAAACTTTCACAGTTGAGGTTAACTTGATTCTTGACTTCACTACGATCACTATCACCCGCAGCCACTCTTGTTCTCGTCTACCACCCGTAAGGCCTATACTCAGAGCTAGTACCACTCGCCATCTATCGTGTGAATTTCCCTTTGCTTATATACTTTCCTATCTGAACCTTTTCACTTTATTTCTACCTGCCTCTAATTTGCCTAATCACGTTTTATTTTGGTTGGGAAAAATTATTACTTATAGCAATCAATCTCAATTAAAAGTTTGTGAAGAGAAAAACGCGATAGCCCAATGTCACAAATGTAGTAGAGAAAAAAACAAAATGAGATTTAAAAAGCGAGAATCATTCTCAATGCATTGCAACATATGTATAGTAAATTCTATCTTCTTTGCTTTTCATTCGGTTGAAGGTGCTGCACAATTTGAAATTTGTCACCGTGTAAACAAAGTTTCCTGTACAAAACGCGATGTACCTAATATATAAGAATCCTACTTTTAGTGGTTCCCTCCAAATCAGTTTCTTAGGACTGTTGGCTTACGCCGCGCATATTGTTCTGAATCTCCGGACGAGCGCACTTCCTGTGGACAGAAATTCACCACAACAGGTTTCAGGCATTTTACTCGGAGGTGGAGCTGTGTGTGAAAAGGCTTCCTAAACTTCCGTTGCGTTAATATCACCGACTGGTATTCAGCAAACTACAGAGTAGCAGACACCTTGTCCAGAGAAGACGTGATTTATTTATTTTTTATTTTGGGTGAAGTTATGATGTATCCAAGCCCGAAATCGCCGTTAAATGCTTTCATCGCAAAATACAGACATTAAATCATATAATTGGAGCAATCGGAACGATGAGTAGGTATTTTGTTTATGTTCCCTTTTTAACGGAACACCTGTTCATTTCTTCAGTGTTTCGAAGACCCTCGTTACAGAATTTAGAAGGTTGAACATTATTTTCTCAAACTTGATCAGTGTACTGCGAGTTACTTCAAACTGCAGCCTCCTGAAACCAAGCAAATCGCCCTGAATACCTGTAATTTACAATATTATGTGCAGAAAGAATAATGAATACTCAGAGTAAAATATATATCCAGACATCTTGGCTGAGGTTATTTTTTTTATTTATTATTTATTTGCAATAGCTGTAAATTCACGATAATCTAACGTATTTCAACTGATTCCTAAGAGTTTTAACATACGCATTCTTGAAAACTGATACATTTTATTCAGAAAACTGTATTTTAGGAAATCATTGGAATTGATGGCATTGGTTCTCCATATATAAAATGGCTTAACAAAAAAAATCGTGTTTTTGTCTTTGACTCGATTTTCAAATGTAGAAGATTGCTATACATTTTTGAAGATCACACTACGCAAATTACAAAATTACATATTATTGCATAGGCTAGGTACGTCATTTAAATAATTTTTTTTAATCAGTGGGCTAATTAATGTTTAATTTGAAGTTAAAATATTTAAAAATACTTTGTTCACATTATTCCCAATTTAATAACATTTATTCTTTTATTTCCTTACATTTCGTAAGAAACCTTTTTAACATTAAAAACTTTATCCTTTATTTTATATAACTCACATTAATTACATCTTTAGAGTGAACAATAATAGTTTTGAAAATTAAATGATGTTATTTTCTCGTTTATATAGACACCAAAATCTACATACTGAAATAAATACATAGCTTTCAAACAAGGCATATATTTAATGTATGTATTTATAACTAAATTTTACCATCATTGGATAGATTCAGAACATTCCCTAGTTAATAATTAACTATGTATGTTTAATGTGATTATTAATTTTCTCACTTTCTAGCTAATTATTATTCACACGAGTTTGGCGTCATTATTAATTCTCTGGATTACGTAACCTAATTATAAATTGTTCATGTAATGTATTATTGCATTAAATCAAAGTTCACATTCTGTACAGTTATGGAAACAAACAGAATTATGTCATTTGGAATATATTTCTTAAAAGAAATTATTAAAAGGATATGTTAGAGTGAAAGAAAATTAGTTTTATATGTTTACTTCACTGGATCAAGTAAAGGATTTGTTCTAAAATTTCATAAATTAGAACAAATGATGTTAAGCCTTAAAACTTTTACTTCAAATTTCAATTCTAAACAAATTATATGGTCAATATATTCCATTTTCCATTCCCAACTTTAAATTTTTTTCTCACATGAAACTATTCGATGAAAAAAAGGAAAACTTAATAAAAATTGCCATTGTTATTATGGACCTTATATACATATGCAACATTTGTGGATTCCGTTGTAAACAACAGAATTCATTGTACTCTTTAAATATCAAAAAAAATCTATTGAAATGTTTGACACAAATACAAACATTAGAGAGAAAAGTAAGACACGAGTTCTATCAATGTTGTGTGAAACAGATTTCTTAAGGATTCCTCTTAGAAATGTAAGCCGAATGAATGTATATTATCCATCCATTCATGGATGTTATTGAGATTAAAGGTGTTGAAAAGAAAGTCAAATTTATTTTTTACCCGTGAATGCAGTATAAGTGTTCATATATATTTTAGTTATATTTGTAGAGTAACTCAGACACACACATTGAATAGAGGGGGAAAGAGAGAGAGAAGGCTTCGCAAAAGCCACTTAAGTAATATTTATGAGAACTTTAATAAATAGAATGTTTTGAGCTAAATTTTAAAATTAACACCATAGAGGAAATATATTTTGTTCGCGTTGTTCGGAACGAAAACAACCCCATTTAGGACCGGATGATCTCTGGTGATGAAAAGTAGATTATTTTCTAATAAATCGTAAGTCAAAGAGCACACTTGTAGCAAGGACTCTCTGTACCCTTCACTCTAATTCGAAATTGAGCCTAAATTAGAGTACACTGTGCATAGGGTGAGACGTCCAAGAACGAACACATTTTGAGCTGTTGAAACCTAACGAACAGCTCAGTTCAAAGAGATACTGTCACCAAATGGATGGTTTTAAGCAAAGCACTAATGGAAAAGAGGATGACGTTGTTCAGTATGAGGTACATAAAATTGCATCATAATAATACCAATCCGCATGCTGATTTAGCGATTCGTCAAAAAATCACAGAGCTATGCTGAGAATTTCTGTCACATACACTTTACTCTGCAGACCTATCACCCTCTAATTAGCACTTGTTTATTTCGCAGAAAAATTCTTGGAAATAAAAGAAATCATAACTGAATCTTACGTCACTCTAGCAGTATTTGAATTCTTCGCCTGTTAAGACAAAACATTTTTCAAAAATGGTATTTACAAATCACCATCTAGCTGGCAGGAATCCGTAAGTAACGACCGAAATTATATTTCACAATAGATATTATTAAATACAGGGAAATTGTATTATTTTCTTTCACTTGTGTATTTAGAATGTTATGTTTATGAATACTTTATCAATACTTAAAGTTTTAAACGCATTAGATTTTATGAAAAATGTAACTAAAAATCAGGCCATGACTTTCAAATGTAAATGTAGCTATTAAGTTGTAACTGTTCATAAGGAACTGCTGTGTTTTTTTTTTACAAAAGTATTTACATAAATATACATATATCTCAAAATTGAATTATAATATACGTTGCTTTTTATTTTAAGATGTGCGGATTGCTTAAATTTGGTATAAAATAAACTCAATTTTTCTTTTCGAAAACATCTCATACCTTAAACAAAATATAAGAACAGTGATTGCAACAACTCTTTGGATTCACTTCCTTGAGAACTTTTTTACAGAAAGTAATTTTCTACAGTCAAGTATATTAAGCATTTTTAGTTTTTTGAGAAGTCATTACGTATATATTCTTAATTTGATCATTTTTCTTGATTTTGCTTTTGATTCTCGTGATTTGAAACTTTGAAAAGCAATCTTTTTTCGAATGCAGGGTTTGCATTAGAATTTTTTTTCTCTTGATTCGGGAGGTGCGAGTCGTCTCCAATAAATCCAGAATGAGATAAATAGTCTAGGAGCTCAACCGCTGCGCCCAACTATCGAATAGCATTTATCTCTAAATGCGACTATTCCCTCGTCGCACCCCCAAAAAACAACAAATGCCATTATTTTTTATTAAGTCTTACTCATCCTAACCCTATTCCGGACATCTCTCGGCCTGGGAAAAAAAACTCAATAAAAAATCGGATAAGAAAACGTGAAAAAAATGTCATAAAAACCGTAAAAGCTTCAGTATTCCCAACAGAATAAGGAGACTCTGTCACAGTCGTGGAAGGGAAGTGAAGTGGTGTATCTGTTATTTTTCTTTTGTCGTTTGGCAACGAGATCAAACGAAAAAACACAAATCTTGAGGAGAAAAAAAAAAAAAAGAGAGAACAACAGATCACGAAAATGGTGGAACTAAGCGCATTTATAAGGTCAGTAATAAAAAGAAGTTTGTAACTTATCATTCGCCAACCTTGAAACAATTCAAAGACAGACTGGAAAAAAAGGCGGATAAAAGTCATCACAAGAAAATGTTTCACGTTTGGAACTTTTGTTTCTGTTTCTCCTAATGATTTCTTCTCCTGTTAACGAAAAGCTATTTATAGAAACCACAGTTAAGTCTCTAATCTCTGGGAAAAAAAGAGAATCAATGCGATGACGCGCACGTGTCCAAAAATATATATAATTAAAACTCTTTTAATTTAATTACTCAGTTTATTTAAGTAAAATTAATGCGTTTCGAGAACTAAGCTTTAAAATACAATTTTTTCCAGCAAACGAACAAACAAAATAAATGAAACCATTAAATTGATTTCTACTTTAAGATAAAAAGATAAATGTATTTTCCGCTAACGAAAAAAAGCTCGCCTTTTGGAAATGTAAATAAAAAAAAGATAGTTTAATTTTTTGACGTTTATAAACGTGTTTGGGTGCAACATAGTATTTTCCTCAGTATTGTATAGCACAACTAAGATTGATTTAAAGTATTCATACACCTTAGGAGAAAATTTTTTGAAATACATTGATATTTGCTTTCAAAATATTTTTAATACTAAAATATGACCAAAAACTATGAAAAATATATTTAATAATCTTTTTTTAATTTAAAAAAATTTTTGGAGTGGAAAACATGGTGAAAATAGTACATAAATTGATTATCAGAATAACTCTCATAACTCAAAAGTAAACAAAAATATCATTATTCTGTAAATTGTATCTTATTAATCACAATATTTCTTGAGGCTCATACTACTTTCATGATGAAAATAATATTACTACAATTTTTATTGTGTTTTGAATCAAATAATGAAAAATCAAGAAAAAGTTATAACATTATATGATTTACATCTTTGTTACTAAAAACATATCAATTTTACAACCATGAAAGTAGTAAGGGTTCTAAAAAACTATATAAGGAAGATACTTGCAAAATTTAAATTAATTTAGTTCATAAATTGTTCTGATATCTACGTTGCCATGTGTGAATATGTCGAGAAAACTCATTTTGAAAAAAATCAATAACAAACTTTCAAATGCTATTTAAAATTAGCTACCGAGTAAAATTCAAATCCCTATAACTTAAGTTCTAAATAAGGTATAAGCAAAATTCTCAAACACTATTAGAAAGAAAAAAGTTTAAATTTTAAACTGACAATAAAATTAGAGAATCAAAAATTTTGACAAAAATGACGCTTTAAAGGTGTATGGATACTTTAATAGCCCCAAGGACGAATCATAGCAACCGTTGAAACGTAATGGGATTCTATCGAACATTTTTTTTACAATTAATTGGATTTTTGTTATTTTCCATATGAAAATGAGACTAAATATTCCTAAACGAATTTTGAAGGTGATTGTACAGTTTTAATAGTTACTAAGGTATTACTGAGAGACATCTGGGCAAAATTCATTCTTCAAATTTATTGATCCTCATGAATATCATGTTGTAAATTACAGGTAGATGTATTAGATGGAAGTAATATGCTGAATGACTGAGCGTTCAGTCTGCTGAGTTCTACAATGGCGTTCTTTGAAAAGTCGAGCAACGCTGGGAGAAATGCATAAATATGGAGGATGACTAGAGAAATTTTTTAAAAATAATAAATAAAATTTAAGAGTCGATTCTTTTTAGTATCAATTAAAAGTCTCCGATATTGCTGGCTACTTTAATCTGCGACTAACTGAGACCAAACCAATCAACACAAATTTTCAGCATCATGTACAAACGTATCAACTGACATGCAGAGTAAAAGTTTTCCAGATATTCCGCTTATTATTACAAATTTAATTATTACAAATTTATCCTCCTAAAACCCTCCTAAAACTGCAGGAACATGATTAAAAAGGTTTCAGAAAAAAATGTCGCCTTTATTGCATTGAGAGAAATTCATAAAACTTAAATTGGCAAAATTTCAATCAAAAGAAACTGGCATTTTCATTTGAAATCGAAAATCTCTTAAAGTTATCACGACGTGAAAAATCATTGTCAACGTGAATGTAGCGCCATCTAGTGTGCACGACAGCAGGTTTTGTTTCCTCACCGAAATATTTACGACTAGAATAATGGTACTTGTCAATTTTTGAAAATTACATTTCCATGAAATAAGTGGGGGGAAATTGCGAAAAGATGAAGTTGATATTTATCTGAATAAAATAAATATGTCATATTCAAAAGAGGTTCAAAAATGATTTTGTAGAAATAAAAGTTTTCTGTAGACACAAGGCTATTTATAAGTACTTTTTACCCACAAGGGGAACACTATTTCCTATATTGACTTATTTATATCAGCGGCAGATTGAACTATGATTAGCAATTTTTCTTCGAAAAATAATTTTTACTCCTAAAGATTCATGACTGTCTCTTATAGTTCCAATTTGAATAATTTTTCTCCTACTATAAATTCACTACAATTACGATTGCTTCGATTTTAATACTTTTCTTCAACAAAGAATAAATTTAATAATTTCAAATGTGAAAATATGCATCTTAATTCCTTTGGAACTATTCAGATTTGAGATCATTTTATTACGACCCGATTTAAAAATTTTAGGAAATATTGCTTTTAAAATTTATCTGTCAATATAAATTATTCAAATTTAAAAACATGCTAAAAATTATAACTTCAAAATGCTTACAGCTTTAAGCACTCTACAAATTTTGCCATAAAAAGAGTAGTGAATTATATTACTTGTAATGGTTATTAAAACAATAGCGAACAAAATTTACTCTAGAATTCTCTAAAATTGATAAATAATTTATATTTTTTACGAAATCCAAGATACTGAAGATTTATTAAATGATATCTTAATTTTTTATTTTTATATAAGTCACGATTTTTAAAAATTGTTTAAATGAGTTTGGTATATTCTTCTTAATGTAAAACTGATTTTCTGTATGATAATATATTGTTAGCTTTTCATTAAAACGCTTAAAATGTATTTAAGAATAAAAGTAAGTGCATGTTAAAAAGTATAAATAAAACTTCAAAAGCATTTTGGAGAAATCTGTTTTGAGTGCATTGATACATCGTAAGTGGAAAGACAATGCATAGCACTATAAATATATCTCAATGTTTCCATGACACAGTTGAATGCAGAAAATTATATCGATTGAATTCAAACCATCATCGATTGATTCAGAATTGAATAGGAGTTCAATCTACATCAGCCATGAGATGTCCATTACAAAACTATAAAAATTACGTTTATATATTTCACTACTACATCATTATACAGTGTAAGAAGAAAACAATGATGAATTCAAAGTTCATTGGCAAATTTTTTTTTTATTTTGAATTCGTGCACAATAAACCTACTTCCTTTAAGAATTGGAAATCAAATTTTCTTAGACGATATTTTTTTGTGCACTCGTTGTAGATTTTTTTTAAAAAAATTAAACTTTAAAGTGTGTGTGTGCGGGAATAATTTATTTTCAAGAATACTGGTCCTAAATAAATAAATTTACAGTAATTACCCGCCATTTCGATTTGGCGAATGTATTGTTTATCTTAAGGAATTTCGACTATAATTCTCACATCTTAACTATTTGATCCATTTGAATGCTATAAAGTGCACCTGAAAGAGCAAAAAATAATGAATGTTTCTGTGAAATCATTTTTTTCCTCCGATTCTTAAAAATATATTTACCCTTTTTTTTTATTATTTTTTTGCAAGATGTCCCTTTTTTTATTATTTTTTTGCGAGATAAAATATTTTTAAATTTCTTTAAAAATATTTTTAAGAATCGGAGGTGAAAAGTAATTCCAAAAAAGTATTAATTACTTTTTGCACTTTCAGATGCACTTTATTGCATTCAAATAGATCAGATAATAAATATGTGAGAATTAAAATTCCATAGGATTAATATTACATCCCCGAAATCAAAATGACGGGTAGACGGGAACCTCAATTACCAAATGTCGGTTTCAAACTTAAAATAAGTTAGAACTCACCATAAAAATTATTGCTTTCAAAATCGATTCTTAAAAATAACAACTGATGAAATTCCTAAAAAATTTCTCTAAAAATTTTACCGTGTTCTTAAGGAAATTCTGGATGAAATTGGATGAGGAAATGAATTTTAATGTCCTGTATAAAATGCATTTAAATTATAAGACGAAATTTCATCTCATAGTGCACGTTACAGCCGAATTACTATTTCGCGTACACGTACGATGCTCGCATAACTGTAAGTGGTTAAACAGTAACAAAACATTACATGTACGCGAAGTATTTAGAAAGTTCAGACGCTTACCATAATTTACTCAACACCATCGAAACGCTGGAGCAGACTTTTATTGTGTATCGTAATGTCCGTTGGACCCCATCCAAAACAATTTTCCCGGCCACGCGCCTTATCGGGCGGTTATAATAGCTCGGATCCACGCAAACTGTCCTCTACACGATTCTCATTGACTATGATTTATGAAACAAGTTTCGATCCAGTGGAGGGCAGCAATATAAAATACATATAGGGTCTGCTGGGTTTTTGTTTCTCTTAAAAATGGGTATTTTTAAATTAATTATTATACAGGTCCGTTTTAATATTATTGAATACCATCAGACGGGCTTATTGACTCAGAATTCAGAGCACTCTATTCAGTTTTTACAATCCTTTATTGAACTCGCTATGTTCATAGGTACGCATGTAAAAAAATATCTCTTTCCAGTTTAAAAATTGGTTCTCGTATTTTAATCAACTTCCTATCATTCGACTGAGCTGAAATTTTGCCTACACATATAAATGCGAAGATAATAGAATTCTAAGGCATATTCATAGAGAGACACGCTGTGTGTGGGGAAGCCCCGATTCTTCCATTTAACAGTAGAAATTTTGCCCACAAGCAAATGTGACGTATATGCTTTATTCAATCTCAGATTTACAAGGGGAAAAAAAGTTATTTTAAGTGAGAAAAATTTTTTAAATAAAGTTTTTGTTTAAATATGGACTAAAAGGTTTATATAATATTGTTTAAATATAATATATAATTTATAAAAACCTATGGCATCAATACTTCTTTAGATTTCATATATAAGTAGCTATGATACTTAATGCTCCCGTCCACCCGCCATTTTGATTTCGTGGACATAGTGTTATTCCTATGGAATTTTTTCTTTAATTCTCACATCTTTATTATTTGATCTATTTGAATGCAACAAAGTGCATTTGAAAGAGCAAAAAATAATCAATGCTTCTGTGAAATTACTTTTTCCCTAAGATTTTTAAAAATATTTTTATTCTTATTTTAATTATTCGTTTTTGAGTTTCCCGGTCTTTAAAGAATATTTTCAAATATTTTTAAGAATCGGAGGGAAAAAGTAGTTCCACAGAAGCATTTATTATTTTTTGCTCTTTCAGATGCACTTTATTGCATTCAAATAGATCAAATAATGGGAGAATTCAAGTCGAAAATTCCATAGGATTAACATTAAGCTGATAAAATCAAAATGGTGGGTAGACGGGAGCCTTAATGACTCGGATTCAGAATATATAAAGTCATGGGATCTCGAACGATTGGAGCAGAAATACTGCGATGCGATAAACCACAATCCCAGTTGACAAACATTTCGACTTCTATCAAAGTCAGAAATGTGTTGACAAGCATTTCTAATTCTTACACGAGGCTTTACGGCAACTTTTTTATCATGCAACGCCGTTCAAATGCAATTTGTGTCTTAGAAATCTGCGGTACAATTTCTTCATTTAAACACATTGTATGTGTCTCTACCGCCACTTACTTTGTATTAATGCGTGGAAAAGCTATTAGTTTGCACATCAGAGCATCTACGTCTTGTTGTGAAAATTTCACGTGTGTAGCGTATCGCTTTCTTGGTGCAGCAATTTTAATGATCAGTAGTGTATTATAAGGGTTAGAGCTTGAATATAGATCGCTGCACTATATCAAAATTCAATTTTAGAAAGTTTTCCTGGAAAATTCTTATTAATGTTACAATTTTGGATTGCACGAAGATAGCATGTACAGGTACTTAAGAGTTCTCTGTTTCTAAACGGCAAAGTAAAAAGATGCAAATTTTGAAGCAATTTACTTGCTTTAAATACATCACTCAGAGACACATTTTTAGGGAGATTACTTTTATTCTGGAATGGAAACGGGGTGACACCACAGTGAGTCCTAAGAAGCATTTTTGACTATCACTGTATATATGCGACACAATGCATCATTTATATTACATAACAAAGCTGAGAATTTCACTGAAAAGAGATACGGGCTATTTTTATCTCTGTCCAAAAGAGATCCTGACAAAATTCGTAGAAATCACGTTACTTATTTAAATGCTTCGTATTTTTTCATGTTCCTGTTTCAGGAACACGAAGTACTTAATTTTATTAAACAGTTCTTTTTGAATTTTGAATGCATTTTTTTCTCACGTTTTCTGTTAATACAAATTCAAGGTTAAATGATATTTTATGAATTATTTCAAATTTAATCAAGATTTGAAGATTGTAAGGCCGGCCGAAAATTAATTTGTTAAAATTGAAAAACGTTATATTTCTGGAGATACTTTATGATGGAATGCTCTCGATGTAAAATCAAATCGTCTCGAACTCATCTCGGTACCCGAATTTATTTAACTTCAACAAATATTAGGAAACCGTAACGATCTTAAAACGAGTCGGTGTTCTTGGCGAAGGTAAAAATAATCCCTTTAGGAGTGTGATTTTCCTTTTTCTAAGGAGGAATCCTCTTTTCTCCCTCCTCCATATTTCGAACGATAACAAAGTGCTTTTAGTGATTCCAGAAAAGAATTGGCAACGCTGCGGAATGGGTGGGAGGAGGTCGAAGAGACTTCCAAATCGGAAGAAATGGTTCTGAAAGGAATATTTAAATTCCGAGATTCAAAATGCGCTGCATTATGGAGCATATTGTTTTCCAAAGTCGGATTCAGAGTTGCTTTATGCGCTCAAGTGCAGCTCCTCCGGAGGCTGTGACGATTGTTTTAAAAAGGGACGCTCCTGAGACCACCTTAAGGAAAGGTACAAAATGTCGATTTCCATTGCTGCTTGGAAGCAGGAAAATTGAGCAGTGGGGGTCTTATCAAAATGGAGGGGATTTTCTTTATAATCCTTTCTCAAAATCTCAGAAATTTCGGTATTTTTACTGAAGTGAAACTTAAAGTCGGTTAAATAGTTTTGTTTTGTAAAACAGAATTATCCCATACAATCACACTTTCTACACATAGATACGTATTTGTTAAAAAAATACACACACATATATATATATATATATATATATATATATATGTGTGTGTGTGTGTGTGTGTATCGAAAGTGAATTGGAAATTAATTGTAACATATATATGGCTTTTGGTTACAATTGAAATACGATATATAATATTATCGTTAATTTTTACGACTTTTATACCTTCTTTATTTCTGGATTAAACACTCTAAGAAATGTTATTTAATTTTATTAAAATAATATCGGAACAATTGTATTCATAACAGAAACTCTAGTGCAGAATTGTTATATTAACGTTTAACTTAAATGAATGTTTTCAACTTAAGGCAAGGATTATATATTTGATTATAATAATACTAACAAATCCAGTGGGAAATGTAAATTATTTTGAATCGTTTGAAACTCGAATAAAAAAGTACTTGATTGGGAGTTTTCGCAAGGCTGACGATTTTTTGAAATACAAATGATTTTAATGAACCGTGTCTTAATTTTAAGACCATTTTTGAATAATTATTTCTTGCTAATGCTCATTTCATGTATTCTCGTACAATAATTTCAAAAATAAGTTCGTATAATTTTAATTCTCTAAAATGAGAATTAGACTTTTAAATAAACAATTTTTGATTCAATGATCATTTATTAACGTCCCACTTAAAGGGATCTGGACAAATAATGGAAACGAACTTGGTCATTTGAATAATAATTAAGTGACAGGAATTCTTTTAATTATTAATAACTATATATTAAGTCTATCGGAACGTCCTGTCCGTTTGTGAAGTGAAGGAGAACAATACACATTTAATAAATTTAAAAGTAATATTTAATGTATAATATTTTCTGCGTCCTTGTTCATGAAATTTTGTCAACATGTTGGTAAATTATAAAAACAATTTTTCAAAAATATCTTGATATTAGAAACGAAAGAATCAATTGACATCTGCTTCAGTTTTAATTTTTTTCCCTTTAATATTTTGTAGGGAGATAAGCAGGTGACAATCTGAAGGTTCTGGATCTGAGGAGTTAGGTGGAGACAATAGAGTTAGTAGGCTATCTCCAAGGTTTACTGATGAGTCATCAAAACAGGATGTAGTCTAGTGTTATCATGATCCAGAAGGCTATGATTTGTAATGAATAGCAGCGACCACTTTTACTTTGAGAGTTTTGTTTCAATAATCTTTTTGCTGGCAGTATCTCTCCAAATTGAACTTTTCAATAGATTTCAAAAGCTCGTAATGTTCTTGGACGTCCAGCATTCTCTTTTTGAAGGTCAATCTCGACTCACATGTGAATGGAGCAGATTCTCCAGGCTCACAGTACGCTCTTTTATTTATGATGTGTTTTCTTAAGTAGTCCACTTTTCAGCACCAATTACTATTTGGTCCAAAAAGGGTTCCCTTTTTTTCCGAGAAGGCGGAGATGTACGTATGACGATCCGATTGGGCACATTTTTTAACTCTCAACTCGTGAAGCGCCCTTCTGGAATATGTACAGAACAATAGTTTTCGAATAAGGTTCGAAATGGTTTGTTGAGATTTTCCTCAATCACCGATGTTGTCAAAAAAGGATCTTGCATTTATCATGGTTTTGACAACATCGTCATCCATCAAAGATGGATCCAGCGCGTTCAACACGGTATCTCCATGAAACTTTCGCTAAATTTCAACTTGCTCCTGTAGCATTTCTTCCGCGTTAGAATTCGTGAAGAATACAGCATTATAAATGAACCTTATCTACAGTTTTATTAGCACGATTGGATCTCACTTAATCATGACCTTTGTTTCAGTTAATGCAGAAGAGCACGTGTGTATAAGAGAGATGATGAACATACACTACAATAAACGTCTCAAATGAAAGAGAGAATACGTAACTTGAAATCACATTATCGGACAGATCTTTCTGGTACATCTAATAGTAAACATTTATTAGACTTAGGTTTCGCACTGAACTACCTTTGTAGTAAAAGGTTTTTTTTATAGACAATGATAAATCACTCGAGTAAGGAAGTTAGAATTGTAGAATAATTTTTGTTAAAAACTTCAAATTTACTATATAATTAGACATATTTTCTCATTTTATATCGTTATTGAAAAAACATATACTGAAATTTCATATTCATATCATGTAACTCAAATTTCGTCTTAAGTATTGTTTTGAACTGTATTCATACAATATACCTATAAACAGGTTTTCGTCAGTTGTACCTTCACATGCGAAATACAACGCGCAGTGTAAGCAAACTAAACAGCATAATCACAGTAATTAGACAATAAGTGTTAGGAACTATGGCATCTAAGAAAAGAGAAGTTGTTCCGTGAGGTCTCAACGTTTCAAGAGGGAAATCGCAATCCTCTATACATACAATGTTAAATTGGACATTTTATGTGTACCTTTTCTCTAAATCTGTTACAGATACAAGAAATAAATTTTTTACATTAATAAAATTTATCGTTTTCATTTTATTGAAATGAATTTTTGTCAAACTTTTAATTTCTTATTAGTTTACAAATATTATATCATACATAGTGAAATTTGATTTTATTTTCATACAAATAAATTCGTAAAAAATACATTTTGGTATTTTTTTACAAAAAGCTCATTTCGGTATATAATAGTGAGCGTCATGAACATGTCCTATAAAAATTACACTCTTACGAAAAGTAGTGTATTAGAAAAAGTACATTGCGCGTGAAAAACTCACTTTTTGAGAACATCCCTTCCCATAGAACTTTCCTATATCAGAATATCCCTTCCCATTACTCTAAAAAAAAATTATCCACTTTTTTTTTTTTTTTTTAAATTTCGTCATCTCTTCATTTTCTTTAAAAAAAATTTTTTACCCAGCACCCTTGATTTGTAGAAGCGTTTCATTGCCTGT
This sequence comes from Nephila pilipes, assembly GCA_019974015.1. Classification (NCBI taxonomy): domain Eukaryota; kingdom Metazoa; phylum Arthropoda; class Arachnida; order Araneae; family Nephilidae; genus Nephila; species Nephila pilipes. The sequence continues at coordinate 493,047 of BMAW01097260.1, forward strand.
ATCATATAATCACCTGACTCAACGTTGAAGTTTCCAAAAATGTGCAGTTTTAACATAACTTCTTTATTAGAAGATGATATTACATCCCATTCTAGTTATATAAATGTTTTCTCCGATACGCGAGACCATATCACATTATTTACACTTTCATTCGGGTTTTCGGAACTACCACGCAAACATTTCTTCAGTAGTTATAAATTTGATAAATCTCTAAAAATGGGTATCATAGCCCCCACTATAGCAACATAATAAACTGTTTTGATATGGTAAGTTTTCCCAAGCAATTCCACTTTTTTTTAAGTAAACACGATTTCTTATAACCTTAACAATTTCAGGCTCCGACACCTTAAGACGATTACGAGAGCAGAAACCACTGTAACATTATAACACATTCCTGAATTACAAAAAGAAGAATTTCCGATATCGTGTTACACAATTATCGGAGCCCTTTTAACACCTTTGCCACAATATGTGCCACTGGCGGTGCGTGACGTAGATTATTTGTAGCAGCAATACACCTCTGTATGTTGATTTCGAATGCCATTAAATCAATAGAGTTTAAGTAAAAGATACCATCTCCAAGATGTTAAATATTCTAGACCCACCTCCACTCAAACACTCATTTGTCTAAAATGCTCTCAAATGTTTTTCATTTAAATTTTAATGTTTTCGTGCATTGTTATACATAAAACGCAAATTATTTATCGTGAGTATCTAAATTTCTTACAGTACTCCCCTCACCCGTAAGCAGGAAATAAAACGAAATATCAAACACAAAGTTAAACAATACGTAATAAGTATTAAAATTCTTCTTAGTGGAAGCTTACACAAAAGTATTGATGAAATTGTACCCTTTTTTTTTTCTTATTTTTTCATTTTTTTTTCGAGTCACGGCGTCGCTCCCTCAAAGCCTCACGTTTTAGCCATTTTTGTGTAACATGGTCGAGTAAAAGATAATTCCCTGTTTCAACTAGAAACTTTAAGACAATTTTGACATTTTAAATAAGAAAAACAGTACTATATTTCTTACCTGATGTAAAACAGCTTTCTAAGATTTAGCGAAAGTCGATACATACATATATATATATATATGATAGCAGCTGCTTCATTTTAAATTATTTTTAATTGGGTGAAATTAATTTCACTTGTTTATTCTGCAATGAGCACCACAATTTTTTTTGCTTAAAATGTTATTTATATATAAAGTTTAAGGGCTTATCCCTGATGTTTTATAGTGTGTGTCTTTAGCTTTCCTTCCCTTTCTGGTGGCATATTTTGGTCGCAGGCGCGGACTTGCGACCGGTGTTTCGTGATAGCGGAAATATTTTTTCGAGGTTCTTAATCTTTTCGAAATTTTCCCCGATCTGGCTGAAATTCTAGATTCAAGTTGAGTTATTCACGAATTTATTCAAACCGGAATCTCTTATGTTTAAGCAAATTGTATGTTTTATCCAATAACTTCGCAATTTAATTCCCTCTGAGCCATAAGCAAGTATATCAATTTTGTCAACTTTCGATGAAAATTGAGGAAGTTGTAAATAGTGTCAAATTTTTTGTCCTCCGTTTCCGACAACGCCTAGTAAATATTTAATCACACGAGGCCAATAACAAATAGTACTTTAAAAACATTTTTTTTTTTTATAAAAAAACTAATTGCTCGATTTATATAAATAAAAGGCAAATTTCGTATGTGTGTACCCATCGGGTTCAAATACCAATTCACCTATTTCACTGAAAATTTCACAGTTTGTTGTTAATGGCACCAGAAGTGCTTAGAGCGTAATTGGAATGAAATCCGTTAGGTGCAGCTGTCGTTTTTACAATTAAAGAGCAGTTTGGGGTGCACGCAAAATTGAACGATTTTTGCTTTCGATAATGATTTCAATCTCTCGTCCTATTTCGCTTAAAATTTAATAGTTTGTTCTTAATAGTTTCAGGAGTGCTTAGAGATTTGTTTGAATAATAACTGCTACATAGCCTACGATGGAAATGCGAGTAGGTGATCGAGGCGATAACTTGGCGATTTTTAAAACCAAACCATAATGGCATATTCATGACGTAAATTCGGCAAAATACTGACAATCGAAAAGTTGATTTTTGCAATTTACCGATATTAAAAAAATAATCACTTAAGTAATTTAGAGATGTAATAATTTCTTAACGAATATACGACGGTTCCCCGGAAAATTTCCAACCTGAAAGTGAAGTTGGTAGCACTCGACAATAAAAGCTTGGGAATGTGTGGCTGCGCATCTGTTAACAGTTACTCATTAAAATTTCAGCCATTTTGGAAGCTCAGTTGCTGTTTAACAAATGGGCACCAAGATCCCAAATGTCCTTCCAGCCATGCGCCTCGTATTGTCTGAGAAGACTAGGGGCTCTAGTGAATGCTACCTGTGCCTAGATGGCGGCCAATGAAGCAAAGTTGGCTGTACAAGTGTGCATTTTCAGATGTGGCGGTCTTCTCAACGACAGGTCTGTAGATGGCGTCCTGAGCCTGGTCTTCGTGTAAATGACATATCTCTCTCTCTCGGATCCACTGGTCCCAACACCTCCTCACAACACAATCAGAGCAACCTAATTGACGAGCCTGCTACTCGCCTAGCTGACCACCCAGCTTCCATCATGCCGATGATTGTCCCCATCTCAAACTGCGACAGCTGCTTATATTGTCTTCGAAAACGGCGTAATGGCTTGTATACCTCAGATATTCCTTTGTAAACGATTCAGCCCATTCTTTGGTTATCTGTTTTATACTCCACGGGGAGCGACGTTAAACGCCCTCTACCGGCTATACGTTATGTGCAATCACGCTGCATTTCTATTCATTTGCATATCTCCTCCACATGAACCTTCATGCCAAGTTTCGTTATGATCCCGAAATTATTTCTTGGTGCGCTAATTTTTTTGTCCATGAGTACATATATAGGGAGTGGTGTGTAGGGGTAGTTTAAAATGATGATAACTATTTTTTCATAAACACACTAACAATTAATACATTCTCTGAAGACCATTACAAATACATATAAGTGCAAAAGAGACCCCGATGCTTAAGTATTGATTCAAATACAATAATAATGTTTCAACGCCCTTGTGCTGTACAAATTAAATATTGTAGCCTGCATTTTTCTTTTAAGAGAAGCCAATTTTACTGTTCTACCGTTGCGGCCTTTACTTTAAGCCAGAGCGAATCCTCTTCTCTCTCTGGGATCACTCAAAGCATGCCTTCCGGTGCTTTATATATATAATGACCTACATTCACACAACTAACCAAATTTACCAACCATCTTTCTTACGTTTTAAAGTCGCGTGTATGGCTTAGAATTATAAGTCTCTAATAATTGCCATTCAATAAAATTCCGTTGTCTTTCTGTTCGGGCATATTAAATCTCGCTCTAACGGTTACTCGCTCTTTTTTTTGAGATTCTAGAAATTCTTTAACCCAGAAGAACGCTCCTCGTTTCAGGCGTTTCATTGAATTCAACGTCAACGCTTGCTCGTTTTACTCTGTTCGCTCTAACAGGAAATCGTTCTTTTTTACCCACTTTCCTCCTTGTTCCTATAGTGAGTGTGCTGTTTTCATATTTCTAAATTTCTTCAATTAATTAAGAATCTTGATATGGATTCGATGTTTCTAAGATTTCCTTAGAACATTTCATCCAGTTACAATCATTCCAAGAATAAAATGTGAAAGACTATCATAAACGCTGCATACAGACATAAATATCAACCTACCTACACACTCGCATGTGTGTGTGGGGGGGGATTTTTTACGTTTTGAGACGCCTTCCAACACTAGATAGCACCACTTATTCTTTTGGTTAAAAGCGCAAGCTAGATGGAAGAGTGCGACCCACAGTAAACGACGTGTGATCTAGTAGCTCTTTAATATGTACAACCAATAGTTCTATTTTAACTTAGTAAATATTGTACAATAATATATGGTTTAATTAATCGTCATCTTCTTAAAATCCGCTTTGTTACTGAATCTAGAAAACCCTAGACATCTTTAAAACGAGCCATGTACCCCATTTCTGTAGTTATGATTCTCTCTCTCTGTGTGTATATATATATATATCAGCGTGCAACAGTTTTTTAAGAAACTATAGAAACCCAAAATGTTTTTGTTAAGATTTCTCTAATTTCCTCCTTTTTTGTTTCAGACTGCCAGGTGAGCTATGCCACTGAGGCGGTGATGAGCAGTTGTCACGGCCGGAGGAAGTGCTCCATCGGGGCGGACGTCGGCACGTTCGGCAAGCCCGGATGTCCTCCGGGAACGAGACTTTTTCTCAAAGTGGTGCACACATGCGGTGAGTCTGCTTTTCTCGGTTTCTTTCAGTGCTCTTATTTATACTGCTTTCAATAACGTTTGGCATCTTACTGAGAATTTTTTTAACTTTTCTCTGTACACAGGGATGTTATTAACCAGAGTACAGATTATCATAACAAAATAGAAATAACAATTGTTTTAACCAATCCTTAGCTTGAGAGGAATTATAAAATCGAATTTTTGCATGAAGGAAACATGCGGCAACATTGAATGTTTTTTGCATGTCTCTAAAGATCGACAGATGTAGACTAAGCTCATGATAATATATATGCTTTCATAAAAAATCCAATATTAACGATGGATTGGAAAGAAAGCTCTAGTGACTGAGCTCCAAACATTCGAGGATTTAGTTAGGAGAGGCTTGGATAATGATGCTGACTGGGGAATACATAGCTCCATTAGAGAACGATGTCCAGTGAAGAAGCTAGTCAAAGCGACTTCTGTGCTGAAAGGTCAATGAGCATCTTGGATGAATTCCATAATTCTATTGAGGCATCGGTGGAGCTGGTATCTCTATCTTAAACCTTAAATTTTAAGTACATTTCTATAAATGTCATATAGGTTGGTAAAATTGATAACTTTTGCGCATCATTTTTATTGAAATTCTGTACAGTTTCTTTGCTTGTCAGGTCCACATGAAAATGTATCTCAAAGAATGTCCTTTCAACTTATTTAAAACAGACATTCCTTTACTGTATCTCACTCTCTGTCAATTATATGAATATATTGTTTATAAGTAAGGGAAATGAGGTCAGTTTGCCAATCAAATTTTATTTATAGATATTAATCCAGTCTCGACTAATCTCCATCAGCATCGCCTATGAAATAAAATGACAAATATCCTATTCCCGACATAATTCAACTCAGTTATTTCTTTTCTTGACTGCTTCTAAGTAGAATCTAACATTTAATATGACGAAATATACTTCACATTAAATTCTTGCACAGTCTTCGGAGGATAACCATGGGATGACTGAATTAAGTAGAATTGAAAATACAGACAAAAAAATCATGGCAGAATATAAGAAGGAGATCAAACCTAATAAACGTGCTGAGAGCATTTGATTGTTTTTAAGTTTCAAATGAGTATTATTATCAATTTAATTTGGTAAGAAAATGAAGAAAACAGTTCACCTGTATTTCATAGTCAGATATTAATTAATCGTAAGGGCTCTTTCGATACAATCAATTCCCGAAACCACGAAGCCCTCATGTTTGTTACCAGACATCTACTCTCTTCGGTTTGAGATTAATTTTTTACTCCTCAGTAGAGAGGCTGTTCAGTAGAAAGACGGTGAAATGGCATCTGCGAGATCTAGTTCGTGCGATAAACGTTTTCAAAGAACACATATGTAATAATTATAAGAAATTGAATATATTTTTTATTTGATACATACATTTATTTTTAATCAAACGACGGAAACATATTAAAGTTAGACAATTTTTTTCCTTCAAGATTCTTCTAGATTTAAGAGTGTGATGTTTTTATGTAATTCAGAAGAAATCAAAATGCAATATTCGCAGTTATACTCAAAATACACATATATTACTGTCGAGTGTGAAACTCCTTATAGAAGACATTAAAAAAGCCTATCCTTACAAATACCTGTTTTCAATTAGCAACTGAATTGTGAAATGAGTTCCTGCTGACTGATCACATCTGGCAATGCCCCCTTTGAAGACAATTGGAGGTAAATGTCTATATTTTCATTTCCTCAGAGTTTGTCTTTGCGTCTGCTTCTAGTATGATCCTCCTGAAATATCTACAAGGGCTTCCAAAAGCTTAGAATTCTTTTCAAATCAAGAGATGTTCTTCGACTTTTGTGTTTTATATCTGGTGTGGTACATATTTCACATGATCTGAACGAAGACTAAAGCAAGTCCACGAGACTAAAAGTCTTCAGAAATTTATAAACGAGATGAGCAAATCCAATAGTATCCTCTTTGTCGAGTTCCACACAATTTGAAAGAGACTTGCGAGAGCCTTAATAGTAAGAACAATTCCAGAAGTTTGCCTCTTATACCATGAGTGAGTCGGAAAAGTCTTGCAGTATAGCTGGTTTGAGAATTTTTTTTTATAATTTTTGAACGGGTTTCGAGAAAAGAAAGAAAAATATTTGTCCTGAAAAATACATATTCAGACAAATGGTCAGCCATTTCATTACCAAAGTGCCCTATGTGAGACGCATTCAACCGGAAGTAGATTTGATGTTGCAGCGAAAGTTGTTTGAGGTTATCAAGAATAGAAACAAAACCACTATCACCGGCCTCAGTCCAGTTACTAAGGAGGTGGAGGGTGCTGTGATCTCAAGATCCAAATGTTGACGAATAAGGTTTCAGTTCGAATAACAATAAAAGCGTCTTCAATATTTGTAAGCTCTTATCTGAATACTGAGCAAGAATCTGGGTATCGCTCATCACATTAATCATCTTATATCTAATTAACCAGAAAAACTTTCAAAACTTTATAATTATTTTAGAATATACATTGAAAAATTGTATAAATAGACTAAGAAATATTTTGCTCTAAGTAAGTAATTTTTCCTCAAATTATTATCAGTATATTTTTATTCAAAATTTTAACTAAAATTTCTGTTTAGTGCTACAAATGTTGCTCCCTTCTAGAGACAATGCTCTGGTTAGTTAGCCTTTCAGTTAACGACTCCAAATATGTTCCGAAAATTTTTCCCTTTCTGGTTCTTCGCCAGCGCTAGAAGCTGCTTCCTGATTGCCTAGCTACTTGAATTTATTTCCTGACACAAAATTGACTCCAATCAGTTGTAGAATCTTAATATTTTTTTCTAAATTCCTCCCGTAATTTTTGTAAATAAATGTTTTTAATTTTCAATTTCTTAGTTTTTAAAAGTCAAAATATCTAAAATATGTTTTTTTTTCTTATTTAATTTTCTGAGCAAGTAACAGGCGGAACAAACAGCTCGTCGATTGGAGCTTAAAAGCCGAAAGATCCAAGAGCTCCGTTAATCAATTCTCGTTTTCTCTTCTTCCTCCTGCAGTTCCGAAGGAGATCCTGAAAGACCTCGACATCGGCGGCAGCGAGGAGAGCAAGGACCAGGAGGACAGCGATTACACGGGATTCATCGAAGAGCCCCGGTACGTGCCTCCCGTGACCTCGGGACCGCTTGTGGAGGCCAACCAGCCCAAGCCGACACTCAAGCCACAACTAGGTGAGTTTCCTCTCCCCTTCCCCTCTCTACGACTCTTAAATCTGTCCCGTGCACTTGCAACAATTATCAGGAAGGATCGAACCGACTACATTTAAAACATGATTTTCGGGGAAATTTACAATTCTATCATTTTAAGATCCAATTTCTATAACTGCTTTGTTTTGAGTGTAGGATTATTTGAAACAAAATTTTAAAGATTTAAAAATTTCGTCAAATCAGTCGACCAACCATGAAATACCAATTAAAATGCTTTTCCTGGAAAATTTAACTGAAATTATTACGATGAGCAATAACTTTTTTCCCCCGTTTAGATATATTTCTTAAATATTAGTTAACCGTGTTAACTTATGTCATAAATGAGTATTAAAAATATTAAACTTAGATTAATGCAGTTGAATTTTGTTTGAAATGTTTTCCAGCTGTGTCAAATTTCACCAAACTGCTTCTTAAACTCCATAATTAATTACATTTTGTACAATAAATGAAGCATGTTTGGCCTTTTTAAATCATTTTGATTTATAATCTTCATAAAAGGGGAGTGAAAATTTATTTAAAAACCCGTTTTAAAAATAGATGCTCCAAAAGTATCGGATACCTTACTTATTTCCCAATAATCGTAAGTCTATGAATATAAAACCTTTTTATACTAAAGTGTAAAATCGTAGTAAAAAAATAAACATACAAATGGAGTTACCGTTAATCTCTTCGCAGCCAAACAAAATAGATTTCTTTTAAATAGCTCAAAGGAAACAGAAATGCGTTTGTAATAATTATTATTTTATCGAATTACATTGCTCGTAGACTCATAAATGAAAATTTCTTCTTATATAGATGATTTGTTTGGAAATATTTTTTTATTATCGTCGTATAAAATAATCTTAAGATTCAAACGCTGTAAAATTCTACTCTAAGATTTTCAAAATTATGGGGAAAAAATGGGTCCTCTTATGCTAAACGAGCATTTCACACATTCGACGAAACAAAATTTTTCTTCTCGTTTGCATTTAAAAAAATTACATTTTCGAATAAAAAATATTTTTCAACTAAAAAATCAAATTAAATAAATATTTAGTTAAATTTCGAAAGTAAGGAAAAGGAAAATACAGATTTTTAGCACGTAAAATATGAAACATTAAGTTTAAGGCTCCCGTCTACCCACCATTTTGGTTTCGCGGACGTAATGTTAATACAATGGAATTTCGACTTGAATTCTCACATCTTTATTATTTGATCTATTTGAATGCAATAAGATGCACCCGAAAGAGCAAAAAATAACGAATGCTTCTGTGGAATTACTTTTTTCCAACGATTTTTAAAAATGTTTGAAAATATTCTTTAAAGACCGGAAAACTCAAAAACGAATTATTAAAATAAGAATAAAAATTGTCTTAAGAATCTTAGGAAAAAAGTAATTCCACAGAAGCATTCATTATTTTTTGCTCTTTCAAATGCACTTTATTGCATTCAAATAGATCGAATAATAAACATGTGAGAATTAAAGTCAAAATTCCATAGGATTAACATTACGTCCCCGAAATCAAAATGGCGGGTAGACGGGAGCCTTAAGCTAATCATTTATTTTGATTAAGATATTTACTTAATAATTTAGTATTCGAATTTAATTTTATTTAGCTGTTTATTTGAAAATTTTACTTAGTTTGACTAACTACAAAGGGAAGTTAATCAGTTTTTTTTTCCTTTTCATGACGACTTTTCATGGTAGATACTCAATGTCAATGACGGCTTACTTTGTATATGAAATATATTAAATGTGAATGTAATCGGATCCCTCGCAAGACAGCTTAACTCGCGGTTTTACTGTAGCTCCCTATTTATGAGATTTATATTAATCTCTTTTTGTAATGGAGTCAGGGTATCCCGTTAAATGCAAACATTAATACATTTCTCCTTTCTATTTTATATAATACGAGATAAATTACAGCAAACTCATACTCTAAACGAAGCAAATTAAATACTGCGTGCGCACCTGAAAACAATCACAAAAGATGCGCAGAAGTAGAGTAGGAATTTTTTTGCGAACCCACAAGTCCGCTGATTGCGAAGTGCAAGTAGCCAATTTCGTCACAAAAGAGAGAACATAATAATCCGACTGGACGGAGACAAAAGTGATCCTGTGCAAGTTTGTGGCTAAGAGAGAATCGAATATTTAAATTCCTCTCATTTATCTTTTCTGTATTTGAATGTTTGGATCGGACACAAATCATAATTTCCCGGAAAATGAAATGACCCGATTTGATTTTTTAAAGAGATTTTTGCCATGATCTCGCCGTCAACAAGAGAAGCTGTACGCTCAAATATTTTTCTAGAGAAATTTTAAAAGCAATAAAGATTTTTTCTTGTGTAACAGATTTCAGTAATAATTGCAAATAATATCGAGAACGTAAGCGTAACGCAAAAAAATTCGAATTGATGTTTGAATTTATATTATCGCTCGATAGATATTAACACTGTAACTCGCAATTCAATAACGATGGAACCCGACTATCGCTAGTGACTTGTTCTCTCATTGTATAATAGAGCTGGACTCGTTTCATTGCTGCTCGCTAATAAACACACGTGCACTGAATAGCATCTGAAGAGACGTCCAGAGCCTGCATTTGTATTCGTCTCTATTTGCCGCACCTGTATTCAAGTCCGAAAGCAGCTTAATACTAAACTCGTAGAACTGCGAACAATATTTCTCAAATTATTAGTGCTTCGTGTATTTAATCATAAAATTTGTCCAATGCATACTTTGGGGAAGAGAAACTTCTGAACACGACTTTTTTTTCGTTGCCCATTTAATATTTCGTTCGTAATATGTTTCATATTCTGAATTAAATTTTAAAAATACGGTTAGAATTACCTATTAAAAAATTTTCCCCAACTCTTTCGGATGAAACTTATTATTGTGAAATAAATGCATCGTAATTTAGATTAATATTTAGTTTTCAAAATGAAAAAAAGTAACGATTGAAGAGTGACAGCACTAGTATCATACAATTTTGTTTATTGATTGTTGTATATTTTGATGCGTAGCATATATTATTAGTTTAAAAATATAACGAATTATCAATTAAATGAAATAAAAGCTGAACTTGCGAAAATTTCTTCTTTAACCTTCCTCCTCTTTGTTCTTATTTTTTGATTTGGGAGATGTGACACAAAAGTATGCTGATACTCTGTACACAAAAATTCACACTGGATGCGAACAATGAGTCTTCTTATAATCTCTTCTTACTTCTTTATACTCTAAAAGTTTTACTTCTTCGTATTACTTATTTTCAAAAGCAGTATTGAGAGGTAACCTTAATAGAAATTCAATACGCCGGGAAGCAACCGAAACCGTCTGAAAGAAATTTTTCTTTCTATTTATTTAAAATATATATATGTGCAGAACACTGTAAGCTTACTAAAGTATATCAAATATGTGTTATTTAAGTTATCTCGTTCAGAATGTTGTAGGATAAAGAGCTTGTTCATAATGTATACATTTCCGTAAACGGGGTTTCTAAAAGGTGATCTGATGCTTATTTCCAAAGATATTTTGAAATTAAAATTCCTCTTAAAGCATTAGGTATGCTCCGTTTGTGAAGTAAGGGATAAAAACTAGCGTTAGTAAAATATTTAAGAATATGTTAAATGTAGACTCTTTATATACCGGGTGGTTATAATTAAAGTCACACTATTCAGAGGCCTGTAGAACCCGTTCTGCTTATCGGAGTTTGATCGTAACTTGGAATATATGCTATATGGACCATAGGGAAAAGGTATCTGCAATAAAAAAATAGTTTGAATTTAGACAACTAGGAGGAAATGGGGTGCCCAAAGAAGGTCAAAAAATGCGTTAGAATCTCTAAAATTTATTCAATTACAGAATATGCTCAATATATGCTAAATTCACATCAATAACGTGTTGAAAGTTCATTATAGCGTTTTCAATGGTAGCGCGAAGCAACTCATGAGGGATTTCAGCCACATGGCGCATAATACTAGATTTCAAATCAGGTACAGTTCTAATTCCTCCTCTGTAAACACGATCTTTTAGAAATCCCCACAACCAGAAATCACAGGGATTTTAAGTCGGGTGAACGAGAAGGCTATGCATCCGGAAAATGTCTGGATATTACACGATTATCGCCAAAGTTGCACAAAGCAGTGCTTTGACTTAGCGCCCAATGTGAGAAGTTGCTCCCTCTTGCATAAAGATAGTGGTTTACAAACACTGTCGTTCGTGCAAAACAGGAATGACCAGCTGTTGATGTTCACTGTACCGTGCACTCGTGACAGAGCATCTCTTAGGAGCTTGTGGAGTGAGAGTTTCAAAGAAAAAAGGTCCAATGATAAACTCAGCAGTAAATAGTTACACATCAAGCAGTGACGTAAACAGAATGCAGTGGTTGTTGATACAGGACGTTAGGAGGTGAAGTACCCAATACGCGGAAATTTTAACTATTCACAGCTCCATCTAAATAAAAGTGTGCCTCATCTGACCATAGAATTTTCCAAGGCCACGCATTCATCAACTTCCATTGTCACCAAAAATCGGCAAGCAAATTCAAGGCGTGTTTTGTGATCTTAAGGTTTCAGCGTTTGCATCATGTGGATCTTAGACGGATACCATTTTAAAATGGATCACAGAATTTTTCGTACTGTCGACCACGACATCTCCATTTCGCGTGACACTGATCGACCTCTTGCTGAAGAATCGATGGAACTGGAGCCTCTTTCAACCACAACTGTATCGACAGTTTCAGTCCCATCCGGTTTCCGTCCTCTTCCGGACAACACACCCAAATCTCCAGTCTCTTCAAATGTCATGATCATCTTCCTCAAACCAATCCTCAATGTGGGACCTTTTCGCAGATCCTTTAAATGACGATATTAATTCAGAGAAGCTAAGTGGTTGCTGCCGTTCTGATAAAACAGTTTCACCCGTAAAGCTCGATCTTTTTTTTTTTTTTTTTTTTTTTTTTTTTTTTTGTAAGGGCATGATTAACGATGACAAACGCACGCTGAATGATTCTCAGTCTATGACTGCAAGTTTATATAGAGGTTTTACGGATTTACATAAAGAATATTCGATAAAAGGTACGTGGTGGTAAAAATAGTACTAATTTTTTTTTTTTTTTGTAAATATTTTCCCCCCGTGGTCCATATAGTATATATTCCAATTTTCATCAAAATACGATAAGCAGAACAGGTTCTACAGGCCTCTGAATAGTGTAATAATTATAATCACTTGGTATATATATATATATATATATGTGCGTGTGCGTGTGTGTATGTGTGTGTGTGTGTGTACTTATAATACATGTTTATTTTTAAATTAACTTTTCATGGAAATTATTAAATACATTTTATATAAAATTTTTAAATCCCTCAAAATGTGTTAATAACTGATAATTTTGATATTGCTCATTTTAATTAATGAAATTAAGTAGTATTTATATGAATAAGTTGAATAATACGAACGGTTTTCATTTCTTCTCACATTATTGATTTCTTAATTCCCTTTAATCTTTTTTTTTTTTTTTTTTTAACATTGAGAATGATTCGTTGAAAGTTTCAATTCGATATTTTGGATTTCGTTAAATAATTGTATGTTAAGGACGTCTTGTATAGTAAATTTTCCTTTTTAACTTATGTCGTCATTGAAGAGAAACTCTGCATACTCTCCCTCCAATATGATTGTGATAATACGAAGTGGAACATTCTGAAAGAAAATTTTCTTAGAAAGTAAGCTGCTTTTCCAGTCATTACTGTAATTGATATGCATCTGTTTTACCGAATGTCGTAATTTATAGTTAAGATGACTGGTCTGTTAGACACGTGCGACGTTGATTGTTTATCATTAGTTATGATTTACAATTGGATGTTTTTGTGGGCGAATTTTTATGTCGAGGGTACATGTAACTAGTAGCTCAAAGCTGTGCTGTCATCTAGTGTCCAAATCTTGCGTCACCACTACAGCACGAGGATGTTTTCATATCATTAACGACTATTTTCACTACGTGGAGGAAGAAGGATGGCTTACTTTGATTGACGGGGATGATTCAAACCCTCGATCTCTTGGACAGGAAGAAAACTACATCGTTATTGCAGTGCTCTTAACAACTCGGTCAAATTGAATATTCCTTCGGGTTGGTTGTTAAGGTATTGTAACTTCTGCCATCTTCATAGCTGGCCACCACGTGCTAATCGGTCAACTCCCTCTTCAGATCGAAACACTTATCGCCTCTATTTCTAAGGTTTCTCACATGGACACACTTACATATCCATTCCACGTGATTCCCCTCAGTGAATGGTGAGAAGGAATCATTTTCTTAGAGACTCTGCAGTCAGCGTTTAATGGGACACCCACATTCCTTTCAAAGAAGCAGGAGTTTCAAAAAAACAGTGGAATATATTAAGTACTATTCCATTGCTCCTCATTTTTCATATAACGAATGAAAGGGGAAAAAATAGTTTTATTTTAAAGCATGTTACTTTTAAAATAATTTTTTCTTGAAAATACTTTTCACACAATGGTTTAAAAACTAACATAATCGAGAGAAAAGATATATTTTGGTACAAAAATGTCTCTTATTGATGTGGATTACTCATTTTGTGTCATAAAGTGGTATTGGATTTAAAAATAATACCAGCCTTAAGGAATGAGTCGCATGATTTAATAAACTGACTCAAAGCAAATATATAGTTATCATTTCCCATTTGGAGGAGCGAGACTTTTAAAAATAAAAGAAATTATTGGTCTTTATAATTTTGCTTAAGCAACCAAACTTATAATTATACTAACCAGTTTTTGTATAATTGATTCAAATGAGGTCTTATATTTCAGTTATCATTATCTTAAATCGCAAACCTTATATTGCAATATATTTCTTATACATTTCCGCATTGAATGATTTTTTGGATTAAAATATAAAAGATGATATTATATATCTAATGGCGGAAAATATATATATCTTTTCAATTCGTTGGATCCGAAATCCACAAAACAAGTAAAGTACTGCAATTCAGTTTCGTCTTCGAGATAATATTCAGAACCATAGCATTTATAGTTTTTTTTTACATTTCTAGTTCCTTCTTAGAGTATTTTTCTGGCAATATCAACTACGTTTCTACATTCATCAATTCATACTTATACCGAGTATCCGAGATGTATCATTCAGAAGATCTGACATTTTCCGAAACTTATTGTGTTTGGAAAATATTGTAATGCCAGTCTGCTTTGTATTCCTTTTTTGGTAAAGCTTATCCTTTATGTCGTTGTAGGGTACTTTTTTTCATGCAGTTACATTTTTTTAGAAAAACTTATTGTGGCACAAAGCAATGAGATAATAATCTTTATATATATATTTCATGGGATCGCAACTGGATTCAAGACGTATTTTCGATGGCGAATAAAAAGCTTTTAGCTAATTATTCAATAGACAAAAAGCTGGATAAAATAATGTAGAAGAAACTGGATGAATTTCAATTAGTAAGCAATGTCTTAAAACTATTTACAAACGCTTTTAGTATAACTGACACCCCAACATTATTTAATATTTCAGATAAATCACGTATTATACATTGGAGATTAATGGGTAAACAACTTTAAACATATCTTGTTTAAACTTAGGCGCTGAAAGTAAAGTGAAGAAAAAAAGGGGAAAAAATGCGCTAATGTAAACTAAAATGTCGATCGTTAAGTATGGTTGTCACATTAACACTAATCGATTAATGCGCATCGATTTGATGTTCTCCGACCCCTTTTTTCTCAGAAAATGCTTCTCCGCAACACGCGATAATCAATAAAAAGTGGTAAGTGATTTTTGAGCAATAGAAAATCATTTCTTTTCCCCGTCTTTTAAAATGAAAAATGTACATAAACGAGGAAAGTCTTTTTTTTTTCCTTTAGAAAAGTGGCTTCATTTTTAACTCGTGGTTTGCTCTGTCATTTATCGATAGTTTGTTGAGGGTATTTTTCTGTGCGAAACAATTTATTATTCTCTCATTATGTTGTGAATCTTTTTTTCCGAAATTAATTTCGTTGAATAGGATTGAACATAGTGTGTACGTGTCGAGCAGTAACTGTGTTTCTGGATTACATATACTCGTTCTTTTGATTCAATTTCAGAATTCTGAAAGTTTAAATTACGCTTATCTTGGATCACACTGCTAATATAATTAGAATATTTAATCTCGTTTCTTGTAATGCTTACAATATGAGGAACTTTAAATTATTCTTGTTGGTATTTATAAGTTTTCTTGTTTTAGTTTTTCTTTCCTTTTAAACACAAAAAAGAATAATTATTTACATCCGCATTTACAAAATAATGGAACAGTCTTTGTTTTGAATTCCAGAGGCTCGTGAATGGATAGCTTTAAAAATTTCGCAGAAAAATAAAATGCTTCGAGTGGCTGACAATATTTTCCGCAATATTCAATATCATACCCTTACTAAAATTTAAATTTTCTTATTTTGTTTTTCCTGTTTTAAAACTGGATAACTTTCTTACTAGTATTATTATAGTCAGCGAATGCAACAATAAAACTCATAAGAATACGATTACTATTTTGAATAAAATCTTAAATTTTTTTTATAGAATTATTAGTTCTAGTGTGCATTCTTATTGTATGTTTGATCATTAAGAAATGTTACTCGAAGATTTACTGCATGAGAATATCAAATAATGTGATTCAATAATACGATAATACGAGGAAATTATTTCTATACAAATTTTAAATCATATTGAAATAAATACAATGTTAAGATTAAAAATCAGATATTATTTAAAAATTTTTTTTCAATAGAACTTAAAGTCAAAATTGTCGATTAAAAAATAAACAACAAATAATAAGTTAAAAAATCAAGAAATAAATAAGAACAAATAAAAATAAATTGTTTTTAAATAAATTAAAAGATCATGTATATTAGAAGGCACATTTTGGAAATTTATTTGTATTTTCATAAACATGAGAAGAATTATTAGTTAATTTTTTGTTACGTAAAATATGATTATTTATAATATTTCTTAAAATTTAGATACTGAGAGTACTGTTCTATACATACACAATATGTTTTGTACTGAATATATTTTAAATTTTAGAAATATATGTAACTAAATGTTTGAATTATTTATGTAATATTTGCAATTTAAAAGTTCTAGCATAGAATTTTGAACTTATCGATTGCGTAATGGCATCAGCTTGAACTAGTTTTTCGAATCGCTTGGGAAACTTTAATGGTGTTATATCAGCTTCTTTGCTATTTTAACTTTGAAATACTTTTTTTTCATGATGTTTGATTTGCAATATTTGCATTCACTATTTTTCTACTTGTAAGTGAATAATATATATATTTTTAAGTTTAAAGAATATCTGAGATTGTACAAGTGATTGTTTAGTTTATTATTTTTATTTTGTATATCGTGTTTATAGATTTTCTGCTAGTGATGCAAGACCCGTGTGGTGACCGGGGATGACAGAATAGTCTCACTGTAGCTCATGCATGTCGTAAAAGGCGACTAAAATGGGTACCCAGCGTCTGGGGGTATAGCCGGGCACCCTGCCCCTGGGGATTATATCAGGGGACCTCAGGGACTTGCCTTCTTCAGGTAAGTATGGGCTTCACGAACCCGAGGTACCCTAGTGATCTTTCTTTCCCATGGGGTTTACTGTCTTTGGTAAACACGGGTGACGCACTCCCGGGATACCCTAGCGATCCTTCTCTATTTTCGACCCTCCTTCTTGTCAACCAATTTTACCTTTTTTCACCTTCACGTCTAGACCACAGTTTAATCTTGTTTGGCGCAGCATAGCCATATCTGGCTCTTGCGCCAATAAACTTTACATTCACTCACACACACACGCTAGTGATGCAAGTGTTCATAAAAAATTTTTTTCCTATTGTTTATGTTTTTTATCATATTTTTGAGCTACAGCCTGTTTATTTTTTTAGGAATTCATTGAGTTTGTGTTTTCTTTACCTTAATTGTTAACTATTAATCTTATTCATGGATGTAGTTAATAAATATAGGTTCCAAAAACTGTGTTTAAGTGGATGTTTTCAATCGTAATTTAAATCCAGTAAATTATGTGATCATTGATATAATTGTGGAATTCTTTTTCGTGTGGATAATTTTATTTCATTGGAATTTGATGAGACTTTAGTTCAGGGTTTTTTATAAGTCTGATTATTTGATTCAAATAAGTCAGATGTAGACATTTATTTTTCAAATAAATAAATAAAAGTGAGATTTATCGAGTATAACGCTATTATTTGTCTGCAATGCTATCTTTCAAATTCATTTATAAAAAGCCGTTTGAGTCTGCTCGAATGTACTGCGCAAGTGAAGGATGGAAGAAAAAAATTATCTGATAACTTTAATCTTTCATGACATCGTGTAATTTTTCTCGCCCAAGTCTTCCATTCATATATGTGGAAGAAAAAATTTTCATATTGATGTCGGTTTCGAAGCTTCTAATAATAGAATAACTATTATCTTCCTCTTAAGGAGAATTATCATTTCCGCTTTTTCTTATGAAGTATGAGAAACTGGTATTTTATGTCACCTATTTCAAGATGGAGGGGCAAATCGCTTTTCATTATTCAGTCGCTTTCATTAGAAGTAGATTTATAGAAATTTATACCATATTTTGCACTTGCTTTCTCAAAGGCTTATGACGGATCAGTATGAATATTAGAGTGACTATTATATCTTAACTAAGCATTTATATCATAAACGGAATGTCTTTTATATATTATTTTATAATTTAATATTTTTAGAGAGAGAAATGAAGATTTTCTGAGAAGAAATATTTGAAATGCTAAACTAGAAAATATCGTTATCTTTTGCATTTTTTTTCACGCAACTCCTCCTTCGGCAAAATAAACATTGAATTAATTTTTAATTATTGTTTTTAGTAAAAAATAGCTAGTCTTCAGATACATTTAGGAATCTTTTACATTTTTGTACATTTGTCCGGAATCATTATGAATGCAGAACCTGTTAGGAAAAAGTAAATTTTAGTAGCACTCGCTGTATATGCAGTTATACCTCCGGAATAAGAAAAATAATGTAGAAATTTAAAATCTTAAACATTTTAATCTGAATTATTCATATTATATATTCTTCCTTAAAAAATCAAAAATTATTTGATTATTCTTTTAAGGAAAAGAAAAGCTTCTTAAATTCTTATTTCTCTGACTCGTTTTTCAAAATCTCATTCGATTTATGACTCCGATGAACTGTTTAAGATGAGATGCATGGACTGGAGACCCAAAGTGAAACATACATTTTGCTTGTATGCGACCTCCGAAAAGTTGTCTAAAAGACAGTGTAAGAAAGGTTTTATTTATGCTGAGAAATAACCGAAATGTTTGGATAAAATGTATTCTGAATATTATTTGATCCTTATGTACAGATTTATACAACTATTCACGCTGATATGTCACGTTTCAGCTTATCATAGATTGAAATAACCCCTGGAGTAATAAAATTTTATCCGTTATCCAAACAATATCATATTATAGAATTATGCATTTCTCTCAGCATTTCTCGTCTTTTAGAAAGAAGCAGCTCCACAGATTGAACTCTTGTCTTCTTTACACTGCGAGTTACTTCTGAAAGTTACTTTTTGAAACCAAACATATCCACGTGAATAGCAGTAATTTGTGCAAAAGAATCAATAAGTAGGAACAATAAACTTTTCCAGATATTTCGGTTATTTCTTGGTAATAATTAAAATTTCACGATACCCCCACGTATGTGGATACATGACGCCAACGAATTGTTTAAAATTAGAAACGTGGGCAAGAGAACTGAAGTGAAGCGTATGTTTCATTTACGTACAACCTCCGAAAATTCACCAGAAAGACACTTTAACTACTCAAATTGATTGTTTGTTGAGCCTCGAGCGAAGCCACATTCATAACTTTCCCATATCCCACAATATTCTTTCGAGTCAATCAACCATCCGTTTTCACGAAGGTCGGGAGGTTTGTTTCCCTCTAGATTAGACATTCCATTTAATAAACCATATTTGAATTAACCATTCCGTCTACGGTGCACTTTCTGATAGCCCAACATCCGTTTCGATCCATCGATTGGAAATGAAAAGAGCTGGTTTCATTAAAGTTTTGTAAGTGTGACGCATGCATCAACCTTTTCTGATTTTTGAATCATTGCGTGCGTGAAGTGTCTCCCAGTTTAAATAAAGATTTCTGTTCGAATCTGAAGGATTTGATTAATAATTTTTTTAAGAAATTCTTGTAATGCACAAGGATGCATCGAAGGTCACAAAAATTTCTTTCATTGTGGAACTGTTGATGTATATCACATGGGGTGTGAGCGATGTTAGTTACACAATTTTTTAATTATTTTTAAAGTATATTTTGAGTCTGATAAAATAATAAACTCGTCGTTGCATTATTATTATTAAATTTATACGTTCAATTTTAGTTTCTTCAGTATAAGTGCTGTGTGATTTTGCTATCTTATAAATATGCGCTTCTTAATTCTTTAACGCTGTGGTTGAGTATTAGCTAATTGTAAATTTCAGCAATAGACTCGCTTTCCCGTTTACGTTTCATTAATTTATTGCAAAATAAAGTAGAATGTATTTTAGTTTAATAGGCTGTTTTGGGGAGGGAGAAAGAAATGTACGGGAGAGAGTTTTGAGCATGAAAGTAAAATATTGGATTGAAAACGCTGATTCAATGCTGCTTAACTATAATTAAGCTTTCGTAATCCATATGGACGCAATCTAGAAATTATTTTTATCGGCCATAGATTATATCCGAGTCTACTGTTTCATGTAAAATAATTATGTCGCTAAGGTGTGACGACATATTTAAAAATAGTTCTTCAGGAACCGCGTTTGATAATTGCAATTCATTTTCATTATATATTGATGTATAAAACAGATTTATTGAATGACGTGCTAAAGAAAGCCTCATATATAATAGATGATTGCAAATGATAGGTTTAAAATACTCTCAATAATGGTTGTTGATTAAAACCACACAATAAGCTCCTTGAAGTTCTTCAGAATATAGAATTATTATTTTTTTTTGTGCTGTAACTAATCGAGAGCGCAGCTTTCAGGATATTTTGAAAATTTCTTGGTGCACAGTTTTGAAAGAAGTTTTTTAGAGCTTGAATTTCTCAAGCTAGAAATTCTGATAATTTAGCTGTTCAGGAAAAACTTTGACGAATGCAAGACAATGGACAGATGCGATTGGCATGTGCTCAAATGAAAGTTAGGAGTGCCATGAATAACAAAACGTTGGATACCCGCTTCTTTTTTTTTTTTTTTTTTTTTTGAATGGTTGAGTGTTTATTAACTTTACGCTTAGATACTACATGTGTGCCTTTGACGTAGTAATTTTGATCTTCGATCAAGTTGCGGGGAATACAATATCAAGGACGTAATGTTGGATTAAAAGGGTGCCATGCATAAACTCATTGAGAAATGGCTCTTAAATTAAGTAGTAGCCTACATCAAAGTTCTCGATTGTCAATATAAATGCGAATGACGATCCAATTAGCATCGTCTCTGCTACACAAGATGTCTTTGAATGTTTGTTGATCATTTTTATTTGACATTTCTGAAACACATTTAAATGTTCTTAAGTTATCCATCTATTGTTGATAAGAAGTGTTTAATTAACACTCATCAGTATATGCCCACAATGCAATGTTCGTTTGTATGTGTCAGGTAGACCCAAAAATAACTGGACCGATTTCTTTGGAAATTTCACAGTTTGCTCTTTTTAGAGCCAATGGAGGCTTAGAGAGTGGTTTGAGTGAGATCCGACAGATAGCGCGGTTAAAGTGAGGCACTAGTGCAAGTTGATGATCACGGGGATAATTTAATTTAATAAATTGCAGTAATTTTGTAACTTTAATTGTTTTCATTATTAGCTTATTTTGCCATTAGATATAATGAATGTTATAAATAATACACATACACACATATGAATATATGTGTATGTGTGTAATATTTGCGTATAAAAGTAAATAATATTAAAATTCATTTATTATCATTGTCTCAGTGCTTTGAAAATACTAGAAAAAAGCCTTTTTGTCCCCACTTGGTAAATGTAAAAAGTTAATGGATGAAATGTAACACAATTAGATTTCCATAAGCAACCAGGTTGCTCAACAAGCTGAAGTAAAAGAAAAAGAAAACAATATAGAAAACAAAAAAGCTATGAAATGAGGAAAAAAGACTAATTTCATACAATTAATGTCATTTTAATTGAATAAATGTAATGAACCATCTCTTCAATTGTATTTATTTAATTCAATATTACAATGACATTGAGCAATAATGAATTTTTGCTAGGGCCTCTAGTATTAAATATAAAATTGAATCACTTATGTTGGAGTAATAATAGTGCAGTAATCCTTTTAACATTTTAGAGTGTTTTAATGATTCATTATTATCATACTAATGTAAATTAAAATTCTTTAAGCATCTTGTATGCTGTAATTAACTGAATTTCATCCCCTATTATACGTATATGTACGTTAATTAAGAACTGTGGAAGGAACACAAAAAATTCACGGAATATCTCAATACATGATTTTTTTTAAGAAAATAAATGTTTGTTGTTTGATTTTAACCCATTCTTTTATAAATATTTTTCAGCTTGCTTCTCTTGTATGCATAGCTGAACTGTTATATTGAAGAAGCAAGTTTTCCAGTTAAAATAAAATTGCGAATTTATCAAGATTAATTGTATTGCGTCAAAAGGAAAATTATAATTCGTTTCTTTTTGAAGAATCTATCTCGTGTGTGATAAATTTGATAGAATTTTCTTTTTTAGACATCGCATGTAATTGAATCTTAGTTTTTCGAATCATGAAAGAATGACAATATTAGAAATAATTCGCATTTTATTGTTTTATTTTGGAAACGATATAATTCAATTTCAATAAGGGAAGAATTTCAACAGTAAAATTAAATTAGAAGCCATAACATCCTCTCACGAATTAGTTTTATTTTAAGAAGACGACTCAAAACATTTTATCAAAAAAAAAGAGGTGGAAAAAAGAAGGAAATGTAACTACAAATTCTTTTTTTATGATTTATTGACGATAACCGATGCCTTCCATTGCGAGCTGGAGGCGGAACCTTTATTTTTAGATACTAGGATTTAGCCTGTGGCAACAGTTGTTGTTTGTTTCCATTTGAGGAAATATTTCATACGTCTAATAATCATTGCAATCTCGCTAGTGGAAGTCGTAAAAAGAAGGATCGGAAGAACAATGTTTATTTTTCATCTTTCCTTATTAAAGGAAAGGCCTCGTAATTTTTTACTTCCGCTGCATTCACGACGTGAGTTCCCAGGCGTTATTACTGCTTTCCAGAATGGCAACACGTAGGAGAGCTATGAAACAATCATTGGAGGCGTGCTTTGGATAGCGATACTCGCCCCAGAATATTTCAACTCGTCTCAGTGATTGTGTTTTAAGAGAGTGCATCCGTTATTAATTATCTCATAAAAGATGGAAGAGTTTGAACGAAAGATGGATATTTATTGTAATGCAAGAGGATAGGATTTGTCTGCTTCTATTTATTTCCATCCTTTTTTCATAAAG
The DNA here is from genome assembly GCA_019974015.1 of Nephila pilipes. Lineage (NCBI taxonomy): Eukaryota > Metazoa > Arthropoda > Arachnida > Araneae > Nephilidae > Nephila > Nephila pilipes. The sequence continues at coordinate 516,161 of BMAW01097260.1, forward strand.
AGATGCAATATTTTAAAATATCAATGCCTCGGTAACGATCTGAATGCTTTTGAGAACATTTTGCTTTCCGTTAGCGAATTTTTTGTGTGCTAAGAATTTCTCATTTCCTCTCATTTGTAAAGCAAATATGTCTAGAAAAACAACCACAAAAAGAATTTGCTTCTTCATTTTTCATGTTGAAGTTTATTCCATTAATAAATTATTAAACTTTTTAAATAGAGCTACCAAATTAATTTCTAATGTTCCATTATTTATGTTAATGTATTTTGTTTGAAATTGAATTATTACGTTTTCTTAAGTTACAAATAATTCGTCACTTTGAAAAAGGAATTTCATTATTTATTGCCTTGTATGATATAAAGTCCCTGAAAAATATGTTCTTTTGGAGTTTTTGATTTATTATCTTCGTGTATATTTAAAAAAGTTGTTATAAAGAACAGTGAGATTTATGATGCGTAGTGAAGTATATTCGCAATTTTGTGAACAAAAAAACCTAAATAATTCTTAGTGCAATTTTGTACAACGCAAACGATTGGGAATTTTATTAATATAGTTATGTATTGAAAAGCAAAAATTAAACCTACATTAGAGATACTCACTTAATTTTAAAATGATTTTTTAGTAACCTAATGTATGAAAAAAAATTATCAAACGTAACTGTAATAAATAAACAACCTTAAATGTAATTAAAATTCAAAAATTCGTGATAAGACAAAGGTCAAAAATTAGCCTAAATCAATTGTCAAAGTTTTTAATTAATTTTCTTTCAAAAAGAATGATCTCAATCAAGTTTTATAACTATAAAAATAAATTATATATGTAATTTTTTTTATTAAATTGGAAAGAATATAATTATGTATACAAAATTCAAACATATAACTTTTATTCCGAAATACACACATACGCAAACATATGCATTTAATTTATCTTAATTATTTTCTTAATGTCTATTCATAAAATTAAGAGGAAAATTTGCATTAATACAATTTCGGAAAGATTGCTTATAATTATTATTTTGGTATAAAACAAATTACTGAATTATTATTCCTGATAGTATAATTAATTATAATTTTTCTAAGAATGGGAAATGAGAATTGGATAATTTGAAGTACTATTGTCCTTTTATTGTTTTTTTTTTCTTTTTCTGAGAAGTTTCACGAGTATGACGCTTCGTTTCCTAAAAATTCGTTACCATGACTTTTCCGACTCATGAGAGGGACTTCGCCTTCTTTAGAACCGTTCACAGGAAATTATCTTTTGTTTTAGTTGTTGCCAGTTCATAATTATGAATTCGGGTCTCATCGACGGCACAATTCGACCCAAAATGACGACGTCACCTCGATGCAGCTCCAATTAAATTTTGATTTGACTGAAACGGCTACCCCAAAACTCTTGATCTATGAAGAGTTCTAGTTTCTTTGGATTTGGCTAATATTTTGGATTATTAATTATTTTATGTGAATTGTCAAAGAATACGTAAATGATAATTAAATGTTAAAAGCCAACAGTGTACATAATACGCTGTAATAATGTTTTGAATCGTTTGTCAATGGACGTAGTCTTTCACCATCTACCATATAACTTACTTAAATAACAGTACAAAAAAATACGTCAATAGTAGTGATGTGTTCGGGGCTCTCCGTTTGCACTTGAATTATTTTCAAGCTATCCGCAAAAGGTACGGTGTGCCGAAACCAGACAGAACAGCGGCGCCACACTAGGTTCTCACGAGATCAAAAGTCAGACAAACTTTTGTTTTGATCAAAGCATAATCGAGGAAAGATGTAAAAATTTAAATTTCAAAAAGTATTATTTTATAGACTTTGTTATTCGTTATGTGACGTGATAAAAATAAAATAACTTAGTGATGTCTAACAGTTAACTTAGTGTTTGATCCATGAGCGAAGTTTAAATTGAATTTAATCTAGAACCGAAATCGGAATGCCGTCTGTCTCATAGGTAAACGAAATGTTCTAACTTGTGAATTGCAATTCCTAGTTCACACACTCTATATAATCCAGCAGATATCGGACCAGAAATTCCCCAAATGACTGAAAACGCTGGATTACTAGAAAATTCCTGATAATCACACTTGTAGACAGCAAAGCTATATTATTCGTTAAAATTGAATTCAGTACATGCAAATCAAGTATCAAACATATGGAATTCACAAAAAGAACAAAAAATGTATTTTGCAAAGATAACCAATATGAACAGCAGTCGAATGCATCAAATAATTTCCTGCGTTATAATTTTCTACGAGAATCCCCCGGATTAATGGCAATTCTGGAACGGTGAGGTATAACAAGGAGGAAATGCCCGATAGAAACTTGGACAAATATTAGTTTTCCACAAAAGGGAGATGGTCAAATCTAATGATTCATTTCTCTTTTTTTAGGCGAAGCTTATTTTTAATAATTCAGAGCTTGATTTCAGTTTTGTTAGAAACTTTTTAAGGTAGAACTTTAATTTTTCTCTTTAATTGGTTAGAAGTTCTAAAGTAGTTTCACTCTCGTTTGCGTTGTCCGTGATGTTTTCATATTCGTATGATTTCTCAGATAATTATTCATGGAACAAACTCACTTAGTTTATCAATTCGGTATAAGTGACGGCATCTCGGATAACGTTCTCCAAGAAAACTTTCAAGACACCTCGAGTTTACTCGTAAATGAGACCGGAGATACGTTTTACACCACCACGTCTGGCCAAACGCCTGATGGCAGGCTTCGTGATACCTTGGATGTTATCACGGAGTACTTTACGATGCCTCTTGGCACCCCCCTTTCCTAATCCCTTGCCTCCTTTGCCACGTCCAGACATATTTGTATGTTATGCGAATAATGCCTCAGTGGGAAAAAAATGGCGGCTTTATATACCGCAGACTCCACCCCGAAAAGAGAGACTCGTTTCCTATTGGTCGACACGGCGGTGGGGTAAAGTGAATATATAGCAATAATATCAGAAAAAAGGATTCCAAATTCTTACTCACTAATTTCACGCAAAATGCCACCTCAAGCATCATAGAATGTATTCTAGATGGTATTTTTTTCCTTTCTTTACTTGATACATAACTTTAAGACATTAAAGTTCTTCCAGCGGTGTTATGTTTAAATGTTTCATGTATTTTTAAAAATAAATAAAAACTACTTCATCCACAAAATGTTCTCTCGTGATTCAGTTCGAACTGAGCTAATAAGATATGCATTGAAAATGTTGTTTGAAAATTCAACAAGCTTTAGTAGTTATTTAATAAATAAAGAAAAAAGACATTAACGACATTATTGTTAGATTTTAGATCAAGATAGTACATTTTTCTGTTTTAGAAGGAGAATCCTTCTATATATTGTAATTTCCATCATGTAAAAGGTGCATTTACATGCACGTAACTTAATCCTTTCCTGTTCAAACATGCCCTACTTTTGTCTCTCTTTCTTTTTCGTTTTCAAATGATTGAGTCTAAAGAATTTTTGACAAGCTTGATTTAGAATTTTAAGTAATTAATATAGCAAATTTTCTCAGTGCCAGTCACAGTTAAATAGGCACTTGTGACTTCATTTTGTTCCTTTGCCATTATTATTCAGCCCGTTTTTTTTTCCAATTTCCTGCAAAAATTACCCGTTTAAAAATCACGTAACTATTTTAAATTATTCTTATAGAAAAATATTCTTCAATACCAATACCCTTCATTAAAACTTATTTAGTCATATTTAAGTTTCAAGATATGAGAGGAATTTTTAAATATCGAATTTAGGACTCATGGTTTTAGTGATACTTCTAACTTTTGGAATTCTAAGAGATTAGATTTTTCATGCGTCTCATAATGATATTTAAATTGTTCTTTAAGATTTTATAAGTAATTTCTTAACGAAAATGTTTTTTCCTTAGTTGAATATGAACAAGATTTTTGAGACATGTTTACAATGTTTACATTCAGATACACTTTAAAAAATTTTGCATCATATGGTATCGATTTCTTTTGTATTTCTACCTATAATTAAAAAGATACTCGTGCACAGAGTGAATCAAAAATATTTTTTCGAAGTATTGACTCAAACTTAAAAGATAATTTTTTTATATGAAAAAAGAAAAAAAAAGTAAGTTTCCAAAATTAATAACTCCGTAAATTTTTTTTAAAAAGAATATGCTATGATATAATCAAAACAATGGTTTTCTGTTTTTTATGCATTATTTTTTATGTATGAGGTGTAAAATATTTTGCTATTTAAGGAATACTTTTTTAAATGGTACATAAATTTAAATATGCACCAAAAATCATGTCCACATTCAACTAAGAAGAAAGAAATAGCTTTTTGACTAGAAAGGATTATATAATCCTAACAAATGATTAAAATGTCATTATAAGGCACACAATAAAATCCTAAGCTCTACTTATAATTTTAAGAGTTGTATGTCTCAAAAACGACCAGTTTTAAATTCGTTTTTTAATATTCCATCTATGTCTTTCTACCCTTTAGATACAAGTAATAGTGACTTCCACTGTATTGATTAAAAAGCTATATACTTAACAATATTTCTCATTTACTTCTCTTTGGAATGATGATGTTATCCAAGCAGATGTAGAGTAGAATAAATCGTTTTCGAGCGAAAGAGCAATAAAACAAAATGATAACTCCTGCGCTCCAGAGAATATAATCTCAAAACTGCTTCAAAGAATACTGACGAGTCACGTAAGAGTCGTAAATCTATTTCTTTCGCTATCAGCAGAACAGAAAAGTACGAGTCACACTTTTAGGAAGAAAAACTAAGAGCAAAAGAAAAACACAAGCCTCACTATTAGTCAAGAGTATAGGACTCGAATAACGAACTAGGCTCTCTCAGGAGTTTGAAGTGTTTAGTGGGATTAAAATAAATAAAATCATAACACGAGTACATTACAATTCTACGTCTGTAAAAGTTTTCACGAATAAATTATTAATGTTTTTGTGTTCAAATGCGTGTTTTATGGATTTAATGTGTGCTATCTTGACACTTATTGCTTCAAAGATGCATTTGGGTGTATTTTCAAAAATGTCATAAGATAAACGAGTATCGCTTTCATACAAATGCAATGTAATACATTGCCGCTCTATCATTGTTTTCCTGAAGCTTGAAAGGTCTTACGGTTTCAAAATTTAAAAAGAAGTTGAAAGGATTACTTTCGAGAAACCCTAGCAGTATGAAAGAAACTGCCGGTGATAAGGCGATGGTGAGTAGTGCATAACTAGGGTGACTTTTAATTTTTGTTTAGATGTTTCGACAAAAACTACACTTTGGCCTGGTTAAAACTTTTGTGCTCACAGAGAGACTTGATGCAAAATTTCTCATCAGGCGCATGGGGTATTCGAGTTTTATTTCCCTTCAACTAACATCTGGGGGGTATATCTGATTTTATATTGAAGTCCCCAACTTCTTCCGAATCAAGTGAAAAGTGATGCAAATGAAATAAACTTTGGAAGTGAAGAGAATAATTGTAATTAAGTCGTATAAAAGTGACAGGGAATTGATTTAAAAGAGTTTAGGGCTATTAGATTAATGGTTTTTTCAACGTTGCACTAGCAGCAACGTGATGGTTATTGGCGATGGAGCTAGTAATTCTGAACATCTGCCTACTGACGAAGACGACACATGAGCTGGCACTTCCTTCTCCTAACTTCTACACCATGCCAACGTGAGGACTTTGAGCCCCGACAAATTAAATGTGCATCAGCCTCGGCTACACGGTGGGTCTCTAGTGGCATCAAGGATCAAGCCAGCGACGCGACGGAAATCGCCAGCCGCGAGTCTTCGACCATTAACACTTAGCTACCGTGGCCACTACGGTAATAAGAAGATGTGATGTGAGCACAAGTATTATGGAGTGTTTGGTAGGTTCGGTGAGATTGGGACTCGTCGCTGTCATAGCTATTGTTGGAGGTTCTCGCATCTTATTTCCGGTAAGAGAACTCTTTGATACTTGATAGAAGTTGTGCGGAAAGGACATTAACTGCGGAGAGCATCCCTCTTTATCTAGGAAGTCAATAAAGATGTTTTGGATATAACTGACTATTTTAACTAATTGGTTTGTGTATGAACTTGAGTGAAATTTAGATCTTGTGATTAAATTTCAGTGGACGGATGAGACGGGTAAAAAGACAATGTTACGAAGCTTTCACAAAATACGCACGTAACATTGTTGAATGACAAAATATATATTTAGTATCGGCACGATATCATTAAGTAAATATTTGAAAATAACAAAATTTAGAAAAATATATATATTTAAAATTTCTTGGATTTGGTTATGTTGCTTGCACACATCCAGTCTTGTATTCAATTAACCTTTCTCTTTTCAGTAACATGAGTGAGTGCTTTTGATTCATATCAATAAAGTGGTTGCAGTAGCTTGATGGTCATGGTCGTGGACTTACGGCAGGCGTTGTTATCGTCGAGTCGCGGGATCAGCCTCTAAAGCTGCTAAATACTGTTACGTTGCAGATGCACGTTAAGTCTCATCAAGTTCTCAAGTTCCCCTTCTGGCATTATGTGGAGGCTTAGAGAGGGAGATTCTAGTTCGGGTGTCGTCTTCGTCAAATTTTCGAGATTTGAAATTACGAAGTCCGTCACCAATAGTCTTTATATTGCTTCTTACAGCGACATCAATAAATAATCACGTTGACTCAAATTAATAAAACGTAAGATTTATTTTTAAACAGACAATAAGTAACTGAAAAAAAAAGTTCATGATTGAGAGAAACGGCATCTTTTTTTAATTTCATTTGTTTGATTAATTCGACTGGTCATTGTGGCATTTTCGTGAGGGTCCATCAATGCCAATTTTAAAATAATCACTTTTCAATAATTCAAAATCCGATGAATGAAATGTTGAAGACAATCAATAGTTGTAATGCGTTTAAAATCTTTAAGTAGTTGAGAGATCAAAACCTTGAAAGAAACACCATGATTTACAGAATATTATACAATTCGAAGAACCAGGTTAATTAAATAAAATTAATTATGCTTGGAATTGTAAGCTTTTAATCTTACCTTAACATTTAAAGTTACACCTGCTAAATATATAATTCTCCATTTCTTTTTGAATAAAATTTTGCATTTTTAATTTATCTATTTTAATACACGTTTAATTTATTACCTCTATGTTTGATGAGTTCTCTGTTCTGATGAGATGAGGATTCTTATCCGCAACATGACTTCGAATAAAAAAAATATTTCAGTAGTATTAAAATTCGAATGGCTATAACACAAATATCCTTTCATGGAAGTTTTTCTCAAATTCAAAAAGAAATCAACCATTTCCTTCTTTTTACCTAAATGAATTTTACTCGGAAGCTTTAATAATAGGAGATAAAAATATAAGATATTGATGCATATAAATTGTCTGTATTCAGGCAAAATAAGCAGTACTTTGAGATGTAATGCTTTGTCTGATGTATTGAAATCAAAATATCGTATAAGTGTAAGAATATTTGTTTTCTAACAGGAAAAAATGGTATTATTTTTGGTCTTTTTCTCTGACGTTGAGCAAAAACAGAGTTAAAGCAAAGTGGCCTGCGCAGTATTACATCGGAACTGTCTGCCCACTTGATGGATTCCTTCGTATCGAGTTTCTTCGCTTTCTGACGCGCGTGTCTGATCTCGAAGAATGACGGATGACGCTCGTGCGAACAAGCTCCCAACCATGTAGACGCTCTCAGCACTTCATGAAACAGTTGTTTCTCTCGTACATTGCGTTTGAATCTCTTTTTTAGAAGCAATGGATAGAGTTACAGAAACATAATCGCTTCTTTTGTAATTTTATTTTTTTGAACTTGGATTGATTGAGTCATGCTTAGAAGTGAGAGAATCGGATGTCTATGGAATATTCTTTTTTAAAGAATAACATTTTTTTCTATAACAAAGCATACTGATGTATAGATACTTTTTCATTCACCACTTCTTTAAGGAATTATATTGAATCTTTTTAAAAGAATTTCACTTTGTGATTCTTCACTGCAGCCCTATCGTTTTAGGTTCTACGGGGCTTTTTAACATATTTCATCCAAAAAGCTTACTTTTTTCTAAATTTTTCAGGCAAAAAAAATCTGCATTACGGGAAGGAATAAATAAATAATAATTCTTAATTTTTACGTATTCTCACAGCCCTTTTTAAAAACAGCACTAATTTATTGCATTTCAAACAAAACATTGGACATTTCAAAATATTATACATATATGGCCTTAGTGTTTTTCAAATTACAAAATTTGAAACTAATGTATTGAAAAACGTAACATACTTTAGACTATTATGCTGGCTTATTCTAGAATTAAAAGCCTAAATATCCCCATCATCAAAATAAAGTATTAAACATAGCTACAAAACTAAAATTATGAATTGAAATCTTTTTCAAAATTAGAATCCAAAAATATAAAATTTAAAAGAAAAACACTCTGAGATCGAAAACATCTTAAAAAATGCTAAGGAAATAAAAAACTAAAATTAAAATGCAACGGAGAAAAATCTGGATTTTCCAAGTATAACACTCCACGTGTATTATTGTCACTTTCAGCAAAACAAGGAAATGAAGACAAATTCATAAATTTACATAACATAAACAAATTAAATTTAGAAAAAAAAATATTTACTCATTTTAAATAAACATTTAGGAACACAAAAAAATGATTCAAAAATCGGCTTTGTAGCTAAATATCATACCATATTCAAACGTGAAGAAACTATTCTTAAACGTTACCGAAATGCAAACACCAAACTCTAAAAAATAATTTTCAAATGATGCCAGAATGCCTGTACTTAAACTATAAATAATTATTAAAAAATATTGAGTAAGAAAGTACCCAAAATCTACTAAACCTATTAATGGCCAAAAGATATAACTATATCATGAAATAGCATGAGCCAAATCTTGAAAAAATCGAAGATAACTAAACAGATAAACCAAAAATTAAATGAAACAACATTTTCCAATTCTGAATCTAGCTTAAGCCGGACTTAATGGTGGCTAAACAGTGTATTTTTAATTGGTATCAAACTTTCTCAATCGGGGGTGGGACGTTGTAAACGAAAATGGTACAACATAGATTTAAAATAAATAGATGCAAAAATAAGAAATTAGGTAAAAAGTACGAATATAAATTGAGAGATATTTACAATATATATCTCGTGAAATATAAGAAGAACAATCAAAGTAGATATGATTTTTTTTTTTTAAATACTTCACAAATTTACGAGAGACGCCATGAGATCAAGAAAAGAGACTAAATTCCAACTCAACTGGATACATAACCTATAAGAGAATCTACAACTAAACTTAAATCAGAAGCATATAATAATGTCCTTTATCCAAGAGAAATCATATTTGTGCAAGAGAAGTTGTAAAAACCCTTTCAAACTAAAAATAGGGGGAACTTTTTTTTTTAAAAAAAAAAACTATAAACTATGATTAAATAAAAGAAAACTACTAAAATTTATAAATATTGCGCTTTAAATTACACTTAATAAAATTCCAAGGATAATATGTTTGCGGACATTTTTTCTTAAATTATCAAAGTTATTGTACTTTAGTCTAAAGTCCAAAATTATGTAAATATGGTTATAAACTATATTTGAAATATAATCATGTTTAATGAATTCTCCTATAATAATAAATCTTTAGGAATTTTTTTAAAAAAATAAATCTCTAATTGTATACATTACTAAAATTTTAAATATCTTCTATTTTTTTTAAAAAAAATCTAATTATTCCGATTCATTCGTATAAAGATTATTGTGTAAAAAATTAAATGCTGTTGATAAAAAAACGATAAGGTTTAACATCTCTATAGTTATTATTTTGAAAGAATATAACATCATGAATGTATCTAAACATTTTAGAACGATTATAATCATTAAAATTAGCTTCAAAAATGTAACTAATTATTGTCTAACCCCCTTATTTGTAGGCACATTTTGCGGTATACCTTTAATGTGTTCTTATATCTTGTTGTTAAAAAAAAAAAAAAAACTTTATCTTAAGACTAACACAACTAAGTAATTATACTTTTTCATATTCTATGACATTATTAATATTAAATTTTTTTACAAATTTGTTTCAGAACTTTAATAAAATCATCTACTTTTATTGAATTAACAAATCATCAAAATCATCGTTATATATACCATAAATCTGTTTATTTTTAATACAATTGACTATATCAGAGCTATAGCTATTCAGTGAAACTTATCTATAATATTTTGTACATTTATGATAATTTTTTAACATCATATAATATAAGTATTCTAAACTTAGTTAAACTTAAGTTATACTTACTGTTCTAAATTTAATAGTATTTTTATGAAATTTTTTTTGTTAAAAATTTGAGGCAATTTAACATTATTAACATCAAAATGCTAAAATTTCTTATAGAATCCAATATTTTTTATAGAAGTTTCTTTCTGACTATTGCTTAAAACTGTAAGTGAGTTATTTTCAACATGGTTTTTAATTAAATTAATGTATTAATGTAATCTTTTTGCATTTGCATGTAATGTCATAATTATTAGTTACTTCATCTACATAACAAATAACAAAGTCTGCATAACAAATAATAGCGTCTACGTAACAAATAACAAATCTGCCCTGAAGATTTATAGTAGATTTCTTAAAATTTATCAAATAAATGTCGCCATTCCTATCCACATATACTTTTTCAAAGACAATTTTTTAATATCATGATTAATGTAAACTTTAATGTCTTAAAAGCTTCTAATTGAAGATTATAATTAATTGCTAATTTAGTAATAAAACGATCAGTATCTTCGAAATTTATTTTCTTGACATGAATACTATTTTTTTAAATGTTCTGTCTGAAATTATAACCATTATTCTTTTATCTCTTAATTTTTCCCCCTCAACTACGATATCTATATTACATGTAATAAAATTTTCATATTCCTCATTAATAAGCTTTTTATAAACATTACACACACACATATCATTATTTTGAAAGTATAAGATATTATTATTATTATATAAAATAATAACAGTCAGTTTTATTATATTTATTTAATTAAAAGCATTTTAATATATATGTATTAATGTTAATTCTCCAGAGCCGAAAACAAACACATTCTTCATTTTTCAATACATTTGTTGATTTATTATTTTGCCTGAGAAAACTGAGCAAAATTTGTTCAATGTTTGCAATAATGTAAATGACACTTATATATTAAATTGCAAAACATCTATATTCATATAATATGATAAACCTTAAAATTCAAATATTTTGTATGTTTTCATTATTTTGAATTTCAATAAACGACTCGTTTTTCTTATAATGATTTTTTTAAGATTTTCGAGATAAAAAATACAAGTAATATAATACATATAATAATGAAAATACACAAACTAGATTTAAAATATTTTGGCCAGAATGTTGTTATGGTGAATTGATCTAAAAGCAATTGTTTAGTGTATCTTTAATACACGTTTAACAACCAAGCCAGACTGGAATGCCTTGGTGGCCCAGTTTTTAGACGGTTTTCCCCCCCAATTCTTTGTTATTTCCTAAATTGCCGTACAAGGTCATGGTACACTTCTTACTGGGGACGAAATTTTTTTCAGTGTTGTTGGATTTTCTGAATCCTATTTAAGGAAGATGGTGTTTCTAATCATTACTAAATTAAATATATATACCCCCTGTTACGTTAAGCGTCGTTTGGAAATTTTCCATTGATGCATCAACAGTTTCTAGTTGAAAGGGTGGGTGTATTAAACACATGCCTCGTAGTCCTTTCATATCGTGTTGCCATCCAGTGTTCAAATCCTGGATCACCATTTCGGCGTGAATGTTATTGTCATACTTTTGTGCAACGGGTGGTTTGACTATGTCGATGAGGACGATTTAGACTGGATATCACCCGTCTGCATTGTGAGAAGTATCTTTGTGGTCCCTTTATCAACCGATTCAGAAAGGACTTTCTGTCGGGGGAGCTCTTTGAAGATTTTACTCCTTTCATTTGTGATACGCTAAGACTTTCCTTATTCGGACATGCAGACAACTTTAGAGTGCCTAAGACAACTGATACACATTGGAATTCCCAACCGAACCAATAAATGGCGGCTTTTACTTCTGTCGTTAGTTGCGACATGCGGGGAAAAAAATCGCCGCTGCGTAAAGAGGAAAACTGTAAGGAAATTTGAATGCTGCGGATGAGAGTGTATCCTTTGGAAATATACTGTCTGCTTTTTACTTTCTCTAGAATTCAATTCACTTTGGCATCAATTTTAAATTCATGTTATGCAACAAACTTAACAGACCAATTTGTTAATTGCAAGATGACACAAAATTGCACTTTTTTATGTTTTGGAAGATAATATTGCAAAATAAACTGTCTTATCGGTTAACTTACACCATGTGTTTAGGTGAACAGAAATCTTGTAAGAATGGACATTGGGCAACTTAGATCTACTACAACAAACTCTTTAAATGGCTAAAAATCTTCATTCTCAGAATGAGAATAATCGTGCGAAGATTCAAGCAAATCTACTTCGCTTCACTATCACCTCCCGATTCACTAATAAAAATTTCTTCATCTGTAACATGTCGCAATTCATTTATTTGCAAAATAACAGTTTTTCTAAAGTAAAAAAGCAAAAATTCATCCACGACCCGTACTATAAAATACAACACTCTAAATGCAAAGTTATGCAATAAAATAGAATTACATTCTTTTTTTTTAACTAAGAACACCAATAAATCCAGGTTCTCCACAAACTATCGCACGGGGCTAACAGAAGTAAGTATGAAAAGACATTACAAAAGGTTCGCTTAGCTCACGGTTTTACTACCGCTCCCTTTTTATGAAGATTCTAGTTTATCTTTTTCCAGATGACGTCAGAACTTTTCGTTAAGTGTAAGCATCAAAACTTTTTTTACTTCTATTTTATATAACGTTGGATAAAAATGCCATGGAGATCCGAATTTCTAAAACAATCTTTTCCTCCTAATAAGTGGCAGCGGTAGCCTAGTGGTCATGGTTTCAGATTCATGGCCGGCACGGTTTAGTCGCGGGTTCCAGCCTTGCCCACTGAAGACCAACCATGTAGTCGGAGCTGATGCACGTTAAATCTGTCGGGGCCCAAAGTCCTCCCTTTGGCATGGTGTGGAAGTTAGGATAGGGGTAGCAGGCTCAGGTGTCGTCCTCGTCACTTGACCGAGGTTCAAAATTACGAGATTCGTCACCAATAACCCTCGTGATGCTTCTAGTGCGACGTTAATAAAAATTAAACTAAAACTTAATTTTAAAAAATTCCTTCTAATAAGAGAAATCAGAAAGTTAGAAAAGAAAGGAGTCCAATGGTACAATAAAAGGTCTCTCAAAACAGCAAAAAAGTACCTTAAAGATCAAGGAGGAGTCTTTTTTTTTAAAACTAAAACCCGCAAGTCCTCCGACCGTAAGGTGCCGTCGGTGACATTCATCACAAAAGAGAGAATGTAACATTCTTACTAATCGGAGCGGAATAAAATTAACTTTCAAACACATCCTTTGACAGTTTGAGGCTAAGAGGAGGTCCACCATTTTCAGACTTTTTATTCATCTGTTTTTAGTTTTGAATGTTTCGATCGGATACGAATCACCATTTCTCGTATAGTGAAATATTCCGGTTTCGACTTTTTTTTGTCCTGATTATTTTGAAGACCTCGTGATCAGTGAGATTGGCAGTACATTCAACGGTTTGTATGGGTTATAGAAATTTCTTTCTAGTTGAAATGATTTATCTGACAATTTAAAATGAAATGAATGCTAGAGTAAAGGGATGTTGGAATTAATATTATTGCACAATTTACGTTAAATCGTAATTCGTTATTCAGGTAAAGCGCGATATAGTAACCGACGAGACAGCATGAGGAATAAAACCTTTCTCATGTTGAGTATGCACGGAAAAAAATCTAAAGTTAAAGATTGATATATGTTTTTTTTCTTTTTTTTTTTTGGTAAATTTTTTCAAAACACAGGACTATAAAAGGAATGCACTGTAATAGTTACTGTTAATAAAACATGAAAACTACAAGTATATTAAATAAAAAATAGTTGTAGAAAAATTATTTTTACGCTTGGATACGTTAGTTTTGCTCTACAATTGCATTTTTTTTTACATCTTGGGGGTTAAAATTTGTTATAAGACACTGATCAGTTCGATTCTGTAAAATCATATTGTATTTCTGTAATAAACTAGTTAAGAGATGATTCGATTAACAGAAGACCAGAAAATAAAACGTAAAATTTAATCACGGAACCCATAGTTAATGAATGAATGGAATCTTTTGTTTTCGAGCTGTATGAGTATTCAATACTTTATTCAAATATTTGAGCATTGGATTAGTTTATTTTGTGCAGTGTCTTAGGACCATCCTTGTTTTTTAGCTCTCAAAAGTCTCGCACAATTAAATTTGATTGTACTTCAGGTTCATTCTTCCGTTAATAATTAGCATATCTATATAAAAGTGGGAAACTATCCGATTAGTATGATAATTTTACTGCAGTAGCTGTCTCAATCACAGCATAAGTAAATGCAAAAGCATTTAATCTAAAATATAAATATTATTTCATTGGCACTCTCTTTTCGTACAGGGTCATAATTTTTTTTAAAATTTTTATTTTCACTACATTAAATCTGAAAATGAATTCCATAATTAATTCTTCGAACGAAAAGAACTACATATCTTTGATTTTTAAATAAAATAAAAGACATTTATATTCTAAAATCTATTTCAAAATTAACTTTCTAAACAATATATACACTGGTATGCTAAACTTAAGCAACAGTGTAAATTTTAAGCAGTTAACCATGAAATTGCAGAAAAGGGGTTATTGCGATCTTTACAATGATCACGCAATTTAGTTGAAAGGTGATGCGTATGAAAATGTCAGGAACAAAACATCATAAGGACGCGAATGTTCGAAAACGCTTGCGGTCGGCGCGCACATGTCAAGACTTCAATAAAAGGAAGAACGGAGGCGCAATTAAAGACATTGGTTGCAAGTGTAAGTGAGTTCTTTTATGAAATAAGGCAAGAAGAAATCACCTGGACGACTTCACACGTGGAAGAAGGATCGGAATGCTGGAGGAGGGGTGTACTTTGATCAGTGTAGTTGAAGAGTTTGGAATCAATAAAAGTGTCGTTTCGCACGCTTGGAAAACCTTCCAAACCATAGGTACACATGTTAAAAAGGTTGGTGGTAGCCTCCGTAGGAATAAAACTGCAGTGGAAGACCGGTATATCGTCTGGCAGGTGAAAAGAGCCCAATACCAGCCAAAAAGTGCCATTGCTCATCAACTGTGTACAGCAACAGGGTGCCAAGTGTCGTGGTTTAATGTGGCCAGACGCCTTCACAAAGACGGCCTATTCACCCGTCGTCCTGAACGCTGCATCTCTTTGAAAGTTGGCCATCGACGGCACCGCTAATAGTGGTGTAAGAAGCACAAAAAATAGGCATATCATCAATCCCACGCGTGTTCTATGGGATTTAAATCAGGGGAGAAAGCTGGTCAATTCATTCGAGTGATATCTTCACTTTCCAGTAGCTTCTGATCATCATCAGTCTAGTGTGGCTGCGCTTTGTCATCCATAGAAATTAAGTCTGGTCCAATAGCACCTTGGAACAGATGCATATGAAGAAAGATCACCTCCTTACAACAGCGATCTCTGGTTACAAAACCTCTGTTGAAAACGGAGAGCTCAGTCTGTCCGTTCAGCGTAATGCCTCTCCAGACAACTCCAGGACCGCCGTAACGATCACATTCCTTGATGTTACTGGGTTGAAACCATGTCCCGACCTCTCTCCAAATCAACTGGCGTTGAAAATCGCTTGTGAAAGGGAAATGACTCTCATCCGTAAAGAGGATACGACTCCATTGATGAAATGTGCAGTTTATATGCTCCTTCATGTTGTTCCAGTTTATATGTTTATAGCGTCAGGACTACGGGCGAATAGGCCATTTTTGTGAAGGCATCTGGCCACAGTAAAAAGCGACACTTGTCGCTTTGCTGTTGGGAACTGCTGCTTAGCAATGGCACTTGCTAACTGGCATCGGGTTCTTTTTGCCTGCATGATATATCGGTCAACTACTGCTGTTGTTTCACTACGGCGGCCCCCACCAACCTTTTTTAACATGCGTACCCATGGTTTGGTAGGCTTTGCAAGGGCGCAAAAAGACTTTCGTTGATTTCCAACTCTTCATATACACTGGTCAAACTACGTCCCTCCTGCACCTTTCCATGTTTGAAGTCGCCCAGATGATTTAATCTAGCCATATTTCACGAAAGAACTCAATTGCACTTGCAACAAATACCTTTAATTGCTCCTCCGTTCTTCCAATTATTTTAGTCTCGAACTGCCTGCACCGACCACAAGTGTTTTGCATACACTCACGTCGCATATAACGTTTTGTTCCTGATATTTGAATACGCATCACCTTCGTACTGAATTGCGTGTTCATTGTACAGATCGCAATAATCCCTTTACTGCAATTTCATGGCTATCAACTTAAAATTTACATTGTCGCATTAGTTTTGCTTACCAGTGTATATATATATATATATATATATATATATGTATAACTCTCATAATAACAGTGAAACCAGAAACTAATACCTACAGTGAAGTGATTGTTGCAGCCTTAATATATACGTAAGGTAACAATCATCAAGAACATCTTTCTACCTGAAAGACCAACTGGCTTAGCTAATGTATAGGAATTCCATAGCAATTAAAGTAAGAAATATATTGTACTTCTGACTTAAAATCTCAAGATATATTGTAGCTTTAGTAAAATTAATACCTAAATATTCTATATTTGTCTGCAATTATTGTTATAGATTTTCATTTGTGAGGTAATTCAATTTTTCTTTAAATTTAGAATTTTTATGCTATGTACAGAAAAAGATTCAGGGATTTTACTAATTAGGAAAAAAGTAATTTTTACTTATTATTTAAAATATTTTAATATGAATAACTGAAAACAAGTTTAGATAGCATTTTTATTTAAATATTTATTTCTAGGTAAAAAGATGGAAATTTATAAAATGTCTATCTCATTGAGCCCTCATTATAAACGCCTCCAATGAGTTTACAAATCACTTTAATTTATTCTGGAAGGAAAAAAAAATCAACTTTTTTTGACAAAAAAAAAACTTCGTTACGTATTGCTTGTTAATTTTTGGTTAAAAGAGAATGCACTTTGTAAATAAAAGTTTTTCCATTAGAATACGTGAATCTTTGTATTCATGAAAAGTTATAATTATGGAGAGGAACAAAGATTAGTAGAAGTAGGGTGAATAATGTTAGTAGAGATTTAAAATAAAATTTACACATTTGATTTCCTAATTAAATTTAATCATTTGTAGTTGGTTAAATAGTATTTCAAATCCTATTTTTTATACTGTAATATCAGACAACAATATACAGCAACTATTCTGATAAATCGTGGATCACAACAGTAATTTTTTTTCATTTTAAGAGTTTCAATTTTTACAGCTTTAAATGTATTTAATTGTTCTCATTTTGCAAAAAAGTTGTTCAGATTCATAACATAATCAACAAGAAAGAGTCATCATAAGGCATTGCCATTGAGCTAGAGTTATAAAAATACGACAGAAACTAACGAAAATATTTTGCTGTGAATATGAGCAGCATTACACTGCGGTTGGATAGAACGGCGGAAAAATACACTATAAATCATGATATATTGTGTTTACTTTTACAAACATTTTCCACATAATGAGGAGCTAACATTTAAATTCTCTCTAAATTATCTAAAATAGTGAGCATAAGTCACCTGTAGAAGAATGGGATCAACATAGTTTTTTGTACAGTGATACAGCAGACATTTACACGAAAGTGCGGTCGTTGTTTCTGCTCGAGTTATTTTAGCTCCAGCAAGTTGGATTTGGGGGGGATAAGGAGGTCGATCATTTAAATACGCTTTCATTATCTTTGAATATTTGTAGTGAATATATGAATCCTGTTTCTCGAAATTGAAATGTTCCAGTTTTTATTCCTTTTTTTTGTAGAATTATTTGCAATTATCTAAAGCTGCCAATGAACTTGAACGATCAACTATTTTTATACTGGTTAAACTTTTAAACAATATAATGATTTATTTTATAAGGAATTTCTGTAATAATTGAATATCTAATCATTTAAAACTTAACATAGAAATTTCTGATTTGGATTTGTATCATCTCAATTTATATCGATTTTCATGAAGTCTGGATCGCCTTTCCTGATTGATGTTTAATTCAATACACAAATTTTTTCTTAAAAATATCAACATTTAAATTTATGAAAGATTTTGAAACTTCCACGATTTTAAATTTTTTTGTTAGGTATTTTATCAGTTTATTACATTTTTTTTTTTTTTTATTTTTTCCAATCGCACATAAAACTCTAATATCTTAAGCTGTTAGACAATGTGAAGAATCAAACTAAGACGAATATTGGTTTATGAAGGTGGCTTTGGGAGCAAGTAAACACTTTGCTTACATTATGTCGGACTTTTGATTTAAACAGATTTAAGAAGCAATTGGGTTATAATTTTAACCAGCCATTTCTACTTACATTTTATATTATAATGCTTTTATATAAAATGTTTGGTATTAACTCATTATGTTAATGCAAGCTTGAAAAAATTGGGTCTATAAATATCACTGAACAAGAGCAATTTATTAAACAGTATTGTTTATATTTGTAAAGTCATTTACCTTTAGATACATTTTGTCCATTCACCCCATTTATAACACAAAAGATTTTATATATATAAACTGTATAAAATTGGAGTGCAGCTTCTTTTATCTATATTTGAAAAGAGAATCTTCAACAAATTCACAACTTTTAATACATTGATTCAAATTCATTATGATTTTGAAAGCGATTGTTTGCGTAATTGCAAAGTTGTATGTTTATTTAGACAAATTATTTTCACTGATCAGGTAATAACTCTGATTTCATAATGTGACGAAAATGTCAAACCTTTGACCAAAAAAAATTGAAAAGAGTTCTTTAGAGAATAAAGATCATGATTTTGAAAAACAAATACAGAATTTTTGTTCTCTGTATGAATTGCTTCACTTAATAAAATTCATAACTCCATTTTCTAACATTCTATTGATCAAAATTGCGTAAATAATACACCTATGGTATCAGCAGACCTTCTATTTTTAATGGGTTTTTCTTATCCTCATTGTATGTCTAGATAAAATTTTCAAAACTTTTTTTCTCATGTTGCCCAAAACTGCCTCAGGTGAAATGTTCTATAATTGTTTGAGAATAACACTATAGTTTAATTATAATTAATAAAAATTGATTGATAAAGATATTTCTTAAAGAGGAGTCATTTCAATTCTGTCTGCAAGCCGCTAAATTTTCATAAATCCATCGCATACATAGTGGAAGAATCATTAGGCAAACTCTTTTTTTTTGTTAATTGGCATTTCTGTGAGATCCATCTTTTTCCTTTTATAAGAGGCGTTGCAGAGAGCATCAATTCATGTTCGTAACATTGTACCCAACTGAAGACGTATACGAATATTATTGAAAAAATAAATCATTTTACATATATCCGATGTTTTACTGGCGAAATGTCGGCCAAAATTTAAGGTATAAAAAATTACGTTACACATAGGTGTGTTAAAAGAAATCCCCTGTTTAAAAAAAATTGTCCTTAGTCAGTGTATTTTATTCTATTTAAAATTTTAAATAGCACATTGTGCTATTGCGCTTTAACCATCCTTTCCAAGTAGGCGACTTTTGTTTTGCGAGGGCGATGCTCCTTTCCGTTTTGCGCAATTTAACTGATTAAGGAGGTGTTTTGTGTGATTTCCGATATATATTGGCGCAGACATCCTTTTCTCACCGCCGGCACAAGTTTTTATTGAACTATCGGAATTTAATTGAATTAATCTGAGAGTTGTTTTAACATGTTTTGCAAGTGGTAGTATATAAGAGCCTGGAAGACAGTAAAAAAAAAATCGAGATTTTGTGATTTTACTCTTGTTCATAAAATACTAAAATATGCACACGAAATTAATATCCCTCAATATTTACAAGTAATAATTATTTTCTCTAACTGCATGAAAATGTGTAAACTCATATTATACGATGTCATCTCGATGTTTTTTAGTTCACGCATCGTCTAATAACTTTCAGTAGATTTTTCAGGCTTGCAGAAAACTAGTGCTCAAATTAGTCACCGTTATATTAATATTGATTGTAATCCTATAATTATTATAAGTAATTAAATTTTGCGTTGAGCTTCGGAATCTACTAATTATAAAGATATGTTTCATAATTTCGCCGTCTATCGCGTAAGTAGGAACAATGATTATCGGGGTCTTACTGAGACCCCTGAAAAGCTCAACAGGTTTTCTGTGGTTTTTTATTGCATAAAAGAACATTTATTTTGCTCTCTTATGAAGGTAACTGTTCCAAATTTTTCCTCTTTCATCGGAGGTGCTTGATGCTTTTTTTGGTTGTCGTTTGCAGAGGAAAGGGAGTCACCAGAAGCAGACGACCGTGAACAGACATGCAGGCGACGAAATTCCGGGAGGAAGGGGACAGCCTGCCTCGAGGAGGGACCAGTGATCAGTTCATCACCAGTGGGTGTCCGCCTACAACTTCATCAAAGGTGACCTCTTCACATTTTCCACTAACCTAGTGGTGTGAAATTATCAGCCCTTTAAAATAACTACGTTTTCGTAGATTTAACATAAAACTAAATGTACATATTCTTTTCTGTGGCGGTCACTTTATGACTCGCCCAAACAGGAGAGGAACTCGTCCTGGAGTGCAAATAACTTATTAGCATATATCATTGCTTCCGAATAATTCCTGTTTTATACACGAGTTCTAACCTAGTTAAATTTATCCTGAACTTTTGGCAAATCATATGTACCTTCTACATACCTTCAGCTTTTCAGTCTTTTAAACTAGAAGTGAAAGGATTCAGAGACCAACTTTTTTTTATAAAGTCCAATTCCGATCATTGCCGTTTTCTTTAAGTTGAAAATAAATTCATAATCAAAGTTATTTTACGTGCAGAAAAATCTAGATTTCTCAAACTAGTTTCTTTTTCATGAAACTTTTATTGAATGATAGAAAACGATTTATAACATATGAATACAAAGAAAAAATTAAGAATGCTGCATAATACTAGCTTCAGTATGTAAAAGAAAAGTGGTTTATAATATTGACATAGAATATTCAAAATTAGCTTTAAAAATATTTTTTGATGGTATGTGATTTGCCTCTGATTTGTACACAGATATTTTAGCGTGATTTAATGCTGACAACACTATTTATTAACCAGTTTGGGGAATTATTTAATTTCCGACTCTCCAGTGCAATATTCTGGTATTTTTATCTTTCAGGATGGGGATATTTTCCATGGAACTTCTTTCCCGAGCAGTCTAAGTTCTCTATATAGTTCAGACCATGGGGGAGATTTTACTTGGCCTAAATTTCACATTCAAGAATTGGTTGCTGAGTTTTTTCATAACGTGTGAGCATTATCGTTTTAAATAAAAAAGACAATTACCTCCGCATTATCTCAAATGTCTTATAACACATTTTAGACCTTTCCTATTCTCTCCTGACCTGTCACCCAGATGTTCTGTTGAAAACGTGTTGGAGACGTACCATCTTTTCAGTCATTATTTAAGTATATCCTACTTAGTTGTCCGGTAAAACGGTCTTGTCTTTGATGTACAAAATGATTCCGTTTCTGGCTCTGTCAGATTTATCTTTAAATCTGTTTAATATTTAACATCCTGACTCAAGAGTAAAAAAAATTTGGTTTCTTTTCAGGTTAATAATGATCTCTGATCCCATGATACAACAATTTCTACATGTTTGTTGTGAAGACAGTGAAATATACATATCTTGATACTTTCAACTATAAAGATATTTTTCATTTTGGCTGTCTACTGTATACTGGCTTGTTTGTATCGGTTCAGTAAGAGGCCACCAAGCTCTAAGTTCGACAACCGAGCATTGAGCTTCTGTTAAGACGGGCGGGTGTTTCTTACATCCTGATTCTTGTTAGCGCTTGAATTTACGTCCTAATATCACCTTTGTTAGGCTACAGGAGTTGCACGGGATTCTGAAATTGTTTTAATAACATGAGGCTGGGTACATCTGGAATATTCTCAAAATCTCATACTGCCTGATTGTCACTTATTTCATTAGCGGACGATGGTGTAACACTCAAAGATTCTTCCAAGATGCTTCAGGTACGTTTAGGTCATATACGCTGAAATTAAATGCAGTTTGCAGAAAATTCCTCAAATATTCTATTTCACAAGAGCATGATTGTAGGATGAAATGAAAACATTGATTTATCATCAGAAACCATTTGATCCTCTCTTGTTCAGATAGTGTTTTATTGTCTATATTTTCACTTTCAAAATGTTTTACCTTTGGGTATTTCATCCAGACATCATAATTTTTTTTAGACGGAAGTAAGATAATTTTTATTAAGTGTATTTACTACGTAAACGTGATTTATAAATATGCCACCGAGAAATGGCAAAACAGTATCACACTTTAGCTTTTAGACAGAAATCATTGTTTTGAAATGTTATAAATTCTGACTCACAAATCAATTTCTTTCGTTTATCGATAGGTTAATATTCATACAAGAAATGTCTT
>BMAW01097260.1:543537-622785 GCA_019974015.1 Nephila pilipes
TATATATATATATAAGGTAACAATCATCCAAGACATCGCTTCTACTAAAGACCAGATTTCTTAAACTTTACATAAACATTCATAGCAAATAATTAGAAATATGTTACTTACCACTTCTCGATTACATAAAATCTCCCAAAAGATATATTTGTTATGATTTCGTGAAATATTAATGCATTAAAATATTACTTTCATATTTGTCTGCGAATTATTATATAATATGATTTTCATTTGTGTATATAATTCTATTTTTTTAAATTTAAATTTTATGCTATATACAAAGAAAATTCAAAGTTTTTAAATAAGGAAAAATGTATATTATTACTTATAATTTAATTTTTTTTTACTTTATTTGAATAATGGAAAACAAAGATTTATGTACCATTTTATTTAAAATATTTATATTTCTAGAGTAAAAGATGAAATTTATAAAATGTCGCTAATTTCGTCCCTCCTTTTACAATCATTTTTAATTTGTTTAGTAGGAAAATAAATCAACTTTTTCGATAAAGAAAAAAAAAAAACTTCGGTACGTATTTGCCCACGTTTAATTTTTAATTTTGAGAATGCACTTTGTAATACAGTTTTTTCCATTACATTACGTGAATTTTTCAGCATTCATCGAAAAGTTCAATTATGGAAGACAAAAATTAGTAGAAATATTGTGGACGATAATGTTAATAGAGAATTTAAAAACAAAAATTTTACTTTCGATTTCCTAATTAAATTGAATCATTTTGTGGTTAATTCTAAATATTATTTTCGAATCCTATTTTTAAATTCTATATCAGACAACTTAAGTATAAAGCAACTATTCTGATGAAATCATTGAATCACAACAGTAATTTTTCATTTTAAGAGTTTCAATTTTATACGCTTTAAAATAATTATTTTAAATTGTTCATCCATTTACAGGATTGTTCAGATTCTTATAATCAACAAAGAGTCATCGTAAGGCATTGCATTAAAAAAACTGAGAGTTATAAAATATGTACGACGAAACTAACAATATTTTGCTGTGAATATGAGCAGCATTCCCCACTGCCGGTTGAATAGAACGTAGGAAAAATACACACTATAAATCATTCAGTATGTGTGTTTGCTTTTACAAACATTTCCATAATGAGGAGCTAACATTTAAATTCTCTCTAAAATTATCTGAAAATAGTGAGCATAAGTCACCTGTAGAAGAATGGGATCAACATAGTTTTTGTACAGTGACCAACAGACATTTGCAAGAAAGTGCGGTCGTTATTTCTCGAGTTGAGTTTTTAACTCCCTTAGGGTAGTTTGGGGATAAGAGGAGGTCGATCATTTAAATACGCTTTCATTATCTTTTTTCTTTTTTTTTTTTTTTTTGGATTTGAATGTTGAAATTGAATATGAATCACCATTTCTCGAAAAGTGAAATGTTCCAGTTTTTATTCCTTTTTTGTAAGAGATTATTTTAATTATCTCGCTGCCAATGAGACTTGAACGATCAACTATTTTTTTATACTGGTTAAACTTTTAAGCAATATAATGATTTTATTTTATAAGGAATTTCTGTAATAATTAAAGATAATATCTAATCATTAAAAACTTAACGCAGAAATTTCACAGATTTATGATTTATATCATCGCTCAATTTATATCGATTTTGTAAGTCACAGATCACTTAACTCGCAGTTGATCACTGTTTACAATTCAGAAGGCAAAATTTTTCAAAGCATTAAAAAGTAATAAAACATTTAAATTTGCTGAAAAAGAAAGATTTTGAAACTTCCACGATTTTAAATTTTTTTATTAGGTATTTTTTATCAATTTATTACATTTTTTTTTTTTATTTTTTTCAATCGCACATAAAACTCTAATATGTTAAAGCTGTTATATAGACAATGTGAAATCAAACTAAGACGAATATTAGTTTATGAAGGTAACTGAAGCAAAGTAAAACGCACTTACATTATGTCCAGTTTTAATACTCTGCACACTTTTAATTTAAATTTAAAAGTAATTGGAGTTATATTTTAGCAATAAAATTGTACATTTTACTAATAATATTAATATATACTTTTATATAAAATATTTGTTAACTCATGTATCTGTTAATGCAACGAAAATTAGATCTATAAATATCACTAATTTTGAAAGAGCAATTTAATAAACAGTAGCTGTATTTATATTTGTAAGAGTCATGGACTTACCTTTAGATACATTTTATTCGCATTCTACCCCATTTATAACCTTCAAAATTTCTCTGTTACATATAAACATAAAATTTGATGCAGCTAACATAATCATAATTTGAAAAACGAAATGTAACAAAATTCCACAACTTTTAAGCTTCATGATTCAAATTCATTATAATTTTTAAGCGATTGTTGCGTAGTGTACAAAATTTGTGAATCTTTATTAAAACAAATTATTTTCACTGATCAGGTAATAACTCAATTTCATAATGTGACAAATATCAGCTGCTGACAAAAAAAAATTGAAGAAAGAGTTCTAGAATAAAATCATATTTTGAAAAAAACGAAAATACAGAAATTTTGTTCTATGGAGTGGTGCTTCCCCTTGTAAATTCATAACTCCATTTTCTAACATTCTATTGATCAAAATTGCGTAAGTAATACACCTATGGTATCAGCGAACAGCCTTCTATTTTTAATGGGTTTTCTTATCCTCACATTGTATGTCTAGATCAAAATTTTCAAAACTTTTTTTCTCATATTTTAAAGCACTCAATTGAGCTGAAATGTTCTATACATAATTGTTTTGGGAGACAACACTATAGTTTAATTATAATTAATAAAAATTGATTGATAAAATCCAATTTCTTAAAGAATTAAATTTTACGCTAAATTTCTCACGAAGCCGCTAAATTTTCGCCAAATCCATCGCCATGGTGAAGGAATCATTGCTTAAACTCTTTTTTGTTAATTGGCGATATTTCTGTGAATCCATCTTTTCCTTTTATAAGAGAAGCGTTGCAGAGAAGCATCAATTCATGTTCGTAACATTGCTCCCCAACTTCCAAGACATGCGAATATTATTGAAAATAAATGTTTACATATATCCGATGTTTTACTGGCGAATGTCACTTAAAATTTAAGGTATAAAAAATTACGTTACGCAGAGTGTGAAGTTTAAAAGAAATCCCCTGTTTAAAAAAATTGTCCTTAGTCGGTGTTTATTCTATTTAAAATTTTAAATACTTTTGTGTCTTATTTACTTTAACCATCCTTTTCAAGTATGACGACTTTGTTTGCTACGAGGGCGATGCTCACCTTTTTTTCCGTTTTGCCTGGCTAACTGATTAAGAATTATCAGGCTGTGTGAATTTCAGTATTCAGTAACGAACCTCCTTTTCTCTACCAACACAATTTTATTGAACTATCTGAATTTAATTAATTAATCTGAGAGTTGTGTTTTAACATGTTTTTGCAAGTAGTAGTATATAAGAACGCAGGACAGTAAAAGAAATCGAGATTTTGTGATTTTACTATTTCATTCATAAATATATATAAAATATGCACGCGAGTGTCTCCCCTCGTATTTAAGTAATAATTATTTTCTCAACTGCATAATGTGACAACCGGCTCATGTACTTGATGTGTATATATCCGATGTTTTAGTTCACATCGATACCAACCAACTTTCAGGTAAAGATTTTTCGAAAACTTGCTGAAAACTAATTTTAATTATAAATTAGTCGCAATTACATAATTTAATAACAGTTGTAATCTATAATTATTAATAAGTAATTAAATTTTGCGTTGAGCTTCCGGAATCTACTAATTATAAAGATATGTTTCATAATTTCATAAATCCTCGCGTAAGTAGGAACAATGACAATTATCCGGGGTCTTTGGACCCTAGAAAAACAAAGCAGCAGGTTTTCTGTGGTTTTCAATTTATTGCATAAAAAGGAACGATTTATTTTGCTCTCTTTCCTCTTCTTGGAAGGTAACTGTTTCAAATTTTTCCTCTTTCATCGGAGGGGTGCTTGATGCTTTTGGTTGTCGTTTGCAGAGGAAGGGGTCACCAAGGGGGAGCAGACGACCGTGAAGACGGACATGCAGAGCGACGAGAATTCCGGGGAGGAAGGGGACAGCACTACCCTCGAGGGGGACCGGAAGGTGATCGGATTCCTCACCGAGTGGGTGTCCGCCTACAACTTCATCAAAGGTGACGCATCTTCATTTTTCCACTAACCCTGGCGATGGTGTGGAAACACAGCATGGAAACCATCGACCCCAAAATAACACGTTTTCGTAGATTTAACATTAAGCTAATCGCTGCATAATTCTGCTTTTTCTGCATGGTCACGTGACTCTAGCTTGTTCAGGAGAGAGACTCGTCCTGAGGAGATTGCAAATAACTTATTAGCACTAATCATTACTTCCGAATAATTCCTGTTCTTTTATACACGAGTTGTATTAAACACAATTTAAATTTATCTGAACTTTTGGCAAATCATATGTACCTTCTATACATACACCTTCCACAGCTTTTTTTCAATTCTTTAAACTAGAAAACAAAATTCCAGGAATAACTTTTTACTTCAAAGTCCAATTTCAAATCATGCCATTTTTTTCTTCTACTTTAAGTTGAAAATAAATTCATATCCGAAGTTATTTTTACGTGCAGAAAATCTCGGATTTCTCAGAAACTGAACAAAAGTTTTATGAAACTTTGTGGAATGATGCATAACATTATAACATATGAATACAAAGAAAAAATTAAGAATGCTGCATATGGCATAAGCTTCAGTGTGTAAAAAGAAAAGTGGCTATAATATTTGACATAGAATATTCAGAAAAATTAGCTTTAAAAAATATTTTAGTGGGTATGTGATTGCCTCTGATTTGTACACAGATATTGCAACGTGATTTAATGCTGACAACACTGTTATTAACCAGTTTGGGGAATTATTTAATTTCCGACTCTCCAGAAGTGCAATATTCTGAGTATTTTTATCTCCAGGATGGGGATATTTCCATGGAACTGCTTTTCCAAGGCAGTCCCATAAGTTCTCTATATAGTTCAGACCAGGAGATTTTTACTTACCAGCTAAATGGCTTCACATTCAAGGAATTCGTTACCGAGTTTTTCTGTATACGTGTGAGCATTATCGTTTTTAAATAAAAACAAATTACATCCACGTGTACCTCTTAAATGTCTTATAACACATTTTAAGACCTTTCCTATTCTCTCTGACCTGTCACAGATATTCTGTTGAAAACGTGTTGGAGACGTACATCTTTCGATCATTATTCTTCAATATATCCTTACAGTTGTCCAGTAGAAACGGTCTTATGCTTTGATATTCGAAGAAATAGTTCCCGTTTCTGACTCTGTCTGGGTGTAAAATCTTTAAAATCATATTTTAATGTTAACATCGACTCAAGAGTAAAAAGAATTTGGTTTCTTTCGAGTTAACTCCAATGATCTCTGATCCAAATACAGCAATTTCGTCTTTGTTGTGAAGACAGTGAAATACATATCCTTGTCTTTTCAATATAAAGATATTTTTCATTTTGTATCTGCTGTATACAGCTTATTTTAATATATCAGTTCCAGTAAGAGCCACAAGCTCTAAATTCGACAACCGAGCAGTAGACTTCCTGTTAAGACGGGCAGGTATTTCTTACATCGATTCTTGAGTAGCAACGATTTTACGTCTATAGCCTTTCCAAATCACCTTTCAGTCCCAGAGCTACAGGAGTTGCAGAGTTCTGAAATTGTTTTAATAGCATAGAGGCTGTTTATCTGGAAATATTCTCAAATCTCGCTACTGCCCTGATTGTCTGCTTGTTTCTTAGCGGACGATAATTCGCCTTTTCAAAGATTCTTCCAAAGGATACTTCGGGTACGTTTGAGTCCTTACTCGCTGAAATTAAATGCAGTTTTGCAGAAATTCACTCAAATATTCATTTTCCGCAGGGCGCTTGATTCACCTTCGGATGAAGTAAAGCATTGATTTACTCATCAGAAACCATTTGATCCCTCTTGTTCGGATAGTGTTTCTTAGTCTTGTCTTTCACTGCAAAAATGTTTTACACCTTTTGGGTATTTCATCGAACATCATAATTTTTTTGAGCCGAGTAAAGATAATTTTGGACAAAGTGTATTTACCCGTAAACTGCGTGATTTATAAATATGCCACCGAGAAATGTGAAACATTATCCCCTTTAGCTTTTAGACAGAAATCATTGTTTTGAAATGTTATAAATTCTGACTCACAAATCAATTTCTTTCGTTTATCGATGGGTTAATGTTCATTTATAAGAAATGTCTTAGGATAATTTTGAAATTGGAAATAACTCAAAATATCCAACTATTCAAGAAATCTATCAGTGCTAAACATGAAATTATTAAAATTCTATAATTTAAAAGTGACAAGGAATTTATTTCAGGTTAGGGAATTTATTACTGTTGATCTTAGTTGGTAAGGTCACGTGTTGGTTGACTCTCAGATGAGTAATTGAAATCTACTCCAGAAAAGAGAAAAAAAATTCGTAACATAGCAAAGGAATTTACAAATACTTAAAAAAAAAACTATAGAATCAATGCATTTACTTTCTTCTCTAAAAAAGATGAAGATATTTAAAACATAATGAAACATTTATGTAGAGAAATATTTCATTTGCAAAATACAGCCATGTGACTTGACGTTATTATCATTTTTTTACATAAAAATAATTAATTACATGATTTTATTCATGTAATCATGATTTTATTCATGATGCAGATAGTTTTCTCGATATATCCGCATATTATGTAACAAAAATATGATAAAAAATACAAAAAAAAAACAGGATTAGGATAACATATAACAGGGATAATAATAATTAAAAATTTGAGACTCATTGGTCCGAAATAGACACGAACCGTTAAAACGAGGAAATTTTCTTACAACTTCGTAAATTGTTCATCCGTCATTATAACAAATTCCTTAGTAATTGTAATTTTACATGATTTTTGTTTCGTATTATGAATATTGCTGTTATTAGTTAACTATCATTAAATTCAATAAAAAAGTGTGAATCAAAGGAAAATGAATTTCTTTATTCGATTCAAGCAGAGTCCAAACGAACAACGATGCATAATTTTTTTTTTATGAGTTCCAAGTTATCGCCCAAGTTCATCATCGTCCCGAAAGCTTATTAATTCAAATTTCCATGCGTCATGTGTGAGAGATGATAATCTCTTTACAAGGAAAAAAGAATTATGGTAACCACATTTAAGGCAAATTTGCAACAACACAAATGAATATACTTTACACGACATAATTATATGGGATGAAGTGTCTCTGTAAGTGAGTAAAAATCTAAGGAATGGACAAAAACTGATCATTTACCACCGCTTGGATATAAATGATGCAAGAAATGATCTCCTCTGGGGAGTGATTGTGTAAATAAATCTTATCCTGCATTTCATGCACATGGCTTAGAAGGAAGTATTTTCCACAAATCCTTCTCAATATAAAGTCGGAAATTGGACTTTCGGTTTTGAGGTTCTACAGGATGTCTTAAACGACTCAAAATTTGTATTCATTACTTGGAGTCAACAGAATGAAAAACAACCTCTGCTGCCTTTCTAAACAGCCATTTGATTTAGTATTCTCTTAAATGTGAGACTTATTTTGTGAATATAACTACTATAACACATAAACAGTTTGAAACATTCGAAGAAGAACGTCTTAAATTATTTTCAAAGCATCCTCATTGGTTTTACAACGTGAAAAATTGATCATTTTTTAAATTGTGGCCATTAATTGTTGTTTTGTTTCAGTTGATCGATCAGAAGTCATCTTCTTTTTTTTAAAAACCTTTCAGTTTGACTGACACACATAATAAAGCACTCTGACGTCACCTTCAAAGTGCTTTAATATGTGTTATTCTACCAAGGAGTTTGGATGAGTTATGAACTAATGGTTATTTTAATTTATTAACCTTACTTTTAATATAAGACAACATAGTACCATCTAAAGAACACCAATGAAAAATTATTAGTCTCAATGTTTGGATTTTGTTCTCTATCTGTTTTACTTCAGTAAACATCAACAAAAATAATTTTATCAATTGTTTTGAAACATGAGAAGAAAAAAAGCATTATTTCTGCCATGGCATCACGTATGAATAATTCAGCGCAGAACAAACTGAGTGTGGTAGAATTCAACTGCTGATAATGTAGTGTGATGAAATGTACAAATGTTGTAAATGTGAGGGTAGTCGAGATTTTATCTTAAACTAACGTTAAGGGCTTTTCTATCTAAATCGTTCAAAATGGAACCTCGCCCAATAAAATGAAACGTATTTCGTATAAATTATATTGAAGTTATAAAGTGTAATGCATACGATACATAATACATACATAATACATTTACGAGAACTAAAGACGGAGGATTTGATATTTAAGATGGAAGTTAATCAGTTGGTGATAGTGAATCATGAAGCTTTGGAATCAAGTGTTAGCTGAAGAAGAGATTACAGAGATCTTAAAAAGAAAACAAGGAAAGGGATCAGAAATCACATTTATAGTTTTTCTACTCACACGAACCCAAGTAAAGTGGTATGAGATAAATTAATTTACCATTACAAACAATAATTTAAGCACGTTAAGCAAAGCAGTAGTGAGGAAGATAATCATCAGATTTTGAATAAAGATAATTTAATTAAAGGTAAATTTCTATTCATAGGAATATTATTATTACTGAATCTTGTACTTAAGTTTGATAATGGAAAATGAAGCACATCTAAAACCAGCGGGCGTAACAATGTAAGAAATGATACATTTTTTTAGCTTAACTTATGGATGGTGGCAAAAATAATAATGTAAGAAATGTAAAACATTTAAAAAAACGCAAAATATAAAAAAAAATTGCATTTTTTTACTTCGAACAATATACATAACATGCCTTGATTCCAAAGACAGGTTTTTGGTTTTCGGAAGTTTTTTAGTTGAATATCTTAGAGATTTTCTGCATGGTTTGCTTATAGAACTTTAAATCATCCCCAAATCTATTCACATAGCCCTGCACCATTACATGGTCAAATTTTATCACATAAATTCCACGGATTTTTTTTTTCATCTTTCTCAATGTATGCGGCGAAGAGATCAAGAATGCAAAATACAATATAAATACTCCCCTGACAGCACTTTTGCACTGAATGTACGAAATATAGATACATTAGACAAAGTTGCATGTCACTGGAAACTTTGAAGATTCATTAGGTAGCACGTATTGCAATGAACATGAAAAATAATTAAGGGATTTAATTAACTACATCGAAGTCACTTTTATAAGATGATCCTGCTGATATAAGAGGAGGAAAGCACCAAAATTTTCACTTGAAATATGGAAACAGCATCAACATACTACGGATGCTTTGTCAAAAATAAATAAGAACGTAGTAAGATGGGCGCATAGTTGCTATAAAACCTAGTTAAAGTGAATCGTCCAAATATTGGTAGTCTATACAAACTTTGAAGCTATAAAACGGAAAAAAGGAAATAAAATTGGATCAGAAACTCTTTGGTAGGTCACATCAAATAAAACAGAAATAAAATCTCTGAGGGGGGAATTCAAATTAAATGCATCGAGTTATGTTGTTCCGATGACATACACAATATTTTGAAATTGCAACATTTTCTTATAATTTATATAAATCAAATATTATTACATTTTTTCCCCATTATAATTCTTATATTCATCTACATAGTAGGATCAAAAAGTTCCAGAAATCGTTGCCTTTCATCCAGCAGGCTCTAGCTGGAGAAACAATTTCTCTTTCTGAAACTACTGAATAAGGCACCGAGTGACCTGTCAACCCTTATTATTGTCGGTTTCTATTCGTCGGAGTTCGAAATGTCGTTTTCAGAATTGTGTGCCAACAACAAATTATGCGTATTTCTGTCGAAATCATCCTTTGTGACCTTTCAGGTGTTGAAGAAAGCATATGGAAAGGATGCTATGAAACATCGGCAGCGTGCAAGTAACATTCGACAATATCGCGCGATCATTGAAACTGATCTTCCCAGTGGCCGACCCCCTTCTTCCTCAGAACACCCCGTAATCCACTATGAATTTATTCCTCAAGGCCAAATTGTCGGCAAAGAGTTTTACTTCAGACGGTTACAAGTCGTAATCTGAACAAAATGGCCTGAAAAAAGGGCAAAAAAAAGGGTTTTCTTGGTGTTGAATGTCAATGCCACGGTACATCGTTCCCTGATTGTAAGAAAATATCTTGCTACTTGCAATGTTACCACTGTGGTGCACCTTTCTTGTTCTTCCGACCTATTTATTACAAAATTCTCAAAGAAGGTATCTTCAAACAATATATTTTTAACGTCACCATTCATCTAAAAAAGGCTAATGAACTGGTGAAAGATTTAAATAAGAAAACCTACTGCTGTTATCTAAAGACGGAAAAAATGTGTATCTTATTCTTTGTGGCAGAGAAAAATTATTTTTTTATAACTGAAATTATTTAAGGAATTCCTTAATGCGAAAATTTGAAATTTGAAGTATTATCTCAACTTTACTTTACATGGTCACCATTATTTTTTCATAGATATTACTACATATTTCACGCTTTATTGAGTTTTATATGTTTAATAGACATAGATTACAATATTCACACATTATGCAGAGCAAAATGTAAGACACGCCAAGGTGGCAATATTCCGTGATGTAATTCTAATAATTAATACCCATGCATCAATAATATTTATTTTTGTTAGATGCATCGTATTAGGTGATGGTGCAACGGAATTGAATGTACTTAAATGGGTCATTTATTTACAATCTTCACTTCGCCAATACATCAAATTCTCTATACTGAAGTGTGATTCATCATTTATTGGAATTGCACCTTTGAGATAATCTACATATTTGGGTACATAAATATGTATAACTGCATACTTTTTTTCTTTTCTATCTAATTGGACCCATGTGGTTTACGGATATATTTGTAGATTCTGCTGCATGTCTACAAATAATCTCTCGTGGAACAACTGCATATGCCGAGCTGCCTGCGCTAATTAATTAACTGTCGCTCGTAAAATGAATTCATATCTATTCAATGGGACCGAGTCCCAACAGAATAAATTACAATGGTTGTGAATAGATATAAATCAGATTTTTATCGGAAGAATCAGCAATTTATGATTAGTCATTGCTTTAACACGCACATAGGTAATGATAGTGACAGGATTATTCAAATAAGAGTGCCGAATCTGATGTTGATATGACCGTGTCCATGGATCAATGTAGAATATACAAGACATAGATGCAAAAACTTCAATGATAACCACTACCAGTCCTTGATACAGCAGTGGATAAATTTCCTCGGTGATAAATATATATGTGGAGCAATGTCAAATTAATAAAAATATTCTTTAAAATTATTGGACTACTATAATGATGCCCTGATCACAACAAAATATCTTGGGTAATTTCTTCAATTGACGAAGTTTCTTGTAGTGATAGGATGAATTTTCATGTTCTTGTAGTGGTTTATTCTGAGTCTTGCAATTGTAGATTCTATAGATCTGAAGCAATCAAGGTCTATTATTATAGATTTCATTAGAGGTTGGCTGCAAATTTGGCACTTTGGCCAGAGAATTTGTATCGGCCAGTGTGATGGTAAGAGAATAGTTCATATATCATGCTACTGTGTGTTGTGTTTTCCTTGTTATTTCATGTTTTGTATTTTTGTAGCTAGTATATCTGCACATTCACCGCCGTCTTCGTTGACATGCTTAGGAATTCACTGAAGCTCGCGGAATTTTGCCTTATTTGTGGAGTTTATTTAGGAGATAACATATGGAGTGAATTATGTTTTTTTTCACTAGTGTGAAACTTTTCCTTCATGTGGAAGAATAAAGAGAATATCGGCACATCCATTATTAAGGTTTTTCTCTGAATGACCATCATTGTAGGGGATTCATATATTTCTGTGAGTGTTTATCGCATCAGTGTCCTTCGGTCATTCTGATTTAAGATTCTGATGTTAATTTTTTTAGCGAGATCGAAGTAAGTTAACATGGAAGTTAATATCAGCAGGTGGTATTTTCGAAGAGATTATATGTGGATATTTCGAGATCGGTGTTTCTGTTCGGCGTGTTTCCTAATATCCTTAACTTAAACATTTTTGCTTTCAAAAGAGCCAAATCTGATAAACAGAGAAATAGTATCTATCATCCACAGTTAATTGTAAATCTATCGAGTACACTAAAGAAGAATAAGTCATATTGAAATGATAATAACGACAAGATTTGAAGGATTACATGAGTTTGACTCCATTCATTCCGTAAGGCACCAGTTCAGTTGCATCAAACCATAATTGAGCGTCTTTGGACACAGATGCCTCGAAGTAAATTGTATGAGAATTCAGATTAATTTTTTATCTGAACGAATGAACTTCAAATAGAACAAAGAATCTTTTTAGTAGAAAGTAGGGTGCGTGTGCGTTAAACCGATGCTTTGTTAAAATATTCATGTGGAATTGCAAAAATTGGTTAGTAATAGTTAATGCTTGATACCTTGAAAAAACGATGTTAGAATGCTGAATCCAGAAATATTACCATTTATGACGTGCTCTAAATCAGGGGTGGCTGACCTTTTGCATATCATGCCCCAATTTTTTGAGAGACGAATCAAGAAGCGCCATAAAACACGAGCACATTTTGTACCGTCTTGCGTTCATGGTTAGGGGTTAGTGAATAGAGATCAGGATAAAATCTGCCTCTCTTAAAGGATTAGAAAAGAAATAATTTAAACTATAAGATAAATTAATTGACTTAAGCTCTTTTAATGAAGTAGCCTCGGTAGCCTAGTTGACATGACCGCAGTCAGAGTTGTTTTCATCGAATAGTGGTTTCGAGCTCTGATGTCCCATGTAGCGGGGCTGATGCCTTTTAAATCGGATTGAGGTCCCAAATCTTCCCAAGGCATGGGTTGGAAGTTTAGAGAGAGAAGTGTCAAATAAATTGTCGTCATCGTCATTTGATCTAGGTTCAAAATTTGAGGTCCGTTGCTAATAGCCTTAATGTTGCTTCTCAGTGCGGCATAAATAAATAAGCATATTTTCTTTTTATATACTTTTTTGTTTTAAGGCTTATATAACACTTCTTCTCTAAAAATTTTACTGAATTTCACTTGTAATGATCCAAACCGAAAAATAAACGAGTATTAATGGGAAGGATGTCTACGCGAGTTCAAAGAATGATAATTAATAAACTTTTATGAAGTCTATGTATTCTTCGAACTCAAATTATGTTATATACAACCACGGTTTCTCTCTAAGCTTCGAATTCATAAAATTTAAATCCGAAATAGACAAGAACTTTTGGAACAACTGAAAATCAAAGTTCTTACAAATAATGCGCTCCAACCAAGTGCATGATTGTTTTTCTTCGTATTCCTTCTTTCTCGCGCACTCTTCTCCGCTGAGTCGCTTTTTATCATCATTTTTGCAAATCGCGTGTCCCCATTCATCGCAGCCCATTGTGTCAAATGAGATATTTATAGCTCAAACATTGATTTAACCCTCTGAATCCAATTAGTTATTCCGGGTACTTTCACGACGCATCCGCCGTTCCGTAATCACGTGATCGAGGGACTGCGAGTGGCATTCGGACATTCCATAATTGTTGAACATTTGAATTATGCGCACTCCACGCGTTCTGCAGTTAGCAGCGAGTATTAGTTAAGTACATTACGTGCGTCATCGGGGAGAATGCGAAGGCCGGCTTAGCGGCCCATTCTCGGCGCTCGATCACCCGAGTCCAAACAGAATGTCAACGGCCTGCGCGAATGTGAAATGTGTCCATCACTAAAAACAAAACGTTCCGAAGACCCCTTGCACTATCTACATTATCGCAAGCAGGGAGAGTGTAGATTTTGTAACACAATAATCACGACACATTATTTAGGAATTATCTACGTAAATAAAATACAATGTGCCGCATAAACTCGATAACTACTCCGCTGACTTCACTGAATTTTACTTTTTTGTGCCCCGAGACTAGTTTGAATAGTATCCGTTTGGTAGTGCTGTTGTTTTTACGATTAAAATATTGGAAGCGCGCCAAATTTTTGCTATCGATAGAGAGTTCATTCTGTAGACCTATTTAACTAAAAATTTCATTGTTCGTTTCGAAAAATATCAAGTGAATTTAAAGAATGGTTTGATTGAAATCCGATGCGCAACGCGGTTAAAGTGAAATATCGAGCGTGAGTTGGCAATCACGGTGATAAATTTGTTGACTCTTAAAATAATTTGCCAAACTGTCATTACGTCAAACAAGACGTGAAAGCGTTAAATTAGGGTATTGTCTTCGAAAGCCCTCAACTTTATTAAGTTTAATAGATCTAGCTCATCAGGTATAACGAGAAAAATCAATTACGAAAATCTCTTTATCCAAATATAAAAGATACTACATTAATAAAAGTGTGTAATAAAAATTTAAATATTTTATAGAAAGCTCTAGATTTTTAATTCAATTACTGAAAACTTGGAAACAGTTTGAGTGTTATAAGATTCACTATATGTATCATAATATGTTAGAAAAGAAAAATGAATTTTATGAATAAAAAAATGCAACATTGAGGGAGAGTTACTCGTCCTATAATTAGGGTTATTCAAAATGATTCATCAGATTTCAAAATTCCGTATTCTTAAAAATATCTGACATGGAATGATATGTGATCCATAAATACTGCGGGAGTTTTATATCGTAAAAAATACATGACATTCGTGTGTTCTTCGGAAAGCTATTTCACGATAGCTGTTTCAGAAGCTTTCACGGAGCTACCTCGTAGTTGGATCGGTCTCAGTGGACCAGATGATTTGATGTTACACAGCTGGCCACTTGATACGGCTTCTTTTTTTTTTGGAGTTTGTGAAAGATAAAGTGTTTAAATGCCTCCATTACTTTCAAATTCGTGTGAATTTAAAAAATGGATTTTGGCAGCTGATTTTGGCCATTTCCACTGTGGCACTTGACCAAGAATTTGGCAGGAATGTACATTTCGATTCTATATGATACGTGTAACTAAAAAATGTGATTTCGAACACTTGTAGAAAAAACTTCCTCGTTTCCCCTTTTCATTTATGTGTTACTTTTCATTCTGTGTCGTTTATTTATGGAAATATAGAATTTTTAAGGCGGTTGAATCATTTTCAATAATCCAGTGTTCCAAACGACTTTTCTTATATTAATGAATGCAACTTTAGTCCTTAAATAACATTTTTGTACAAAGCATTTCTTACATTTTTTTTGTACAAAACTCTTTTTTGGACAAAACATTTAAATAACATTTTTGTACTTGAATGTTTAGAGGATTAGAAATTTATATGCAAGTCTTATTATTACTTGTTTCTCTTCGTGCTAATTTTAATAAATGTTATTTTCTATTAACAGCACACACCAATTTATACTTTAATCTATCGTATGTTATTTCTTTATGTCATGTTACCATTTCCAGCGTATTTATTTTATAATCCATTTCGAAAGGAGTTCTAAAGCGGTGGGGAAAAAAGTGTCCTTTGTGAAAAACACAAATAAAATTGCAAAATGATACAGAAAGCATATAACCATTTTCCCATCCCTTTAACTAGTTATTTTCCAGCAAATTGCAACCGAATTTCTCTTTTAGGAATTTTTCCGAAAAAATTCTATTTATCTTTTAGAATCGATGCCAAACTATTCATGACACAATTTATTTTTCCAAAAAAAATATAGTTCTTTTTGATGAAATTTTTTTCAGCTAAGATGCGCTCTAGGTAATTTATATGATAAATACTGTCCATATATTTATTATACAATGTTTGCGATATTGTCGATGGAAGTTTTCCGAAATGATATATTTATTTTGTAAAATTTGTTAGAAATTTTTAAAGCTTAATATTTTTCAGTACATAAATTTATCAGAATAACATCCTGGTTGTTATTTATGAGTTATGAAATTATATATATTCAAGTAAATAATTGTACATTTCAACCCAAAAGATTTCTCAGTAGAATATTGTTTAAAATATAGTATTAATAATGTAACATATTGGCTAAGTACTGCAAATTATCAATAAGGATATCAAAGAGAGAGAAAGGATCATAGATGGAATATATAGATACCAAGAAATTTGTCACTATTCTTGTAACTCAAACAATACCATCCATTTATTCAAATCAACAAAAAAATTTTTCGGAGGATAGAGAAGGAAAAAAGTATTAAGATCAAACCATTAACTCGCCATTTATTAACACACGAGTTCATTTAATTCACGATTTTACTATAGCTCCCTTTTTATGAGATTTGGATTAATATTTTTAGCTGATGTCAGGACTTTTAGTTAAGCACAGATATAAATACATTTTTAATTCTCTCTATTTTATGAATTGTGGGGAAAACATGCTATGTAGTTTAACAGTTTGTAATTATATGCCAATTTTCCAAAGCAAACTAATACATTGAATCAAAGAAATCTTAGAAAAAATAAGTCGAACAGTGTGTGTGCACCAAAATGCGAGCAACAAAAAAGCGCAAGGGTCGAGTAGGAATTTTTTATGAAACAAGAAACCGTGGTCCCCTTATCATAAAATGGATACGGTGACTTTCATCCTGAAAGACAGAAAATAAAAATCCGACCAATCGGAGATGAACAACAAATTGTCTTCGAGACGCTCCTTTGAAAGTTTGGGGAGAAGAAAGGGTCGACTATTCTAATACCTTTCATTGATCTTTTTTAGATGTAAATGTTTGGATTGAATATTAATCAAAATTTGTTCCAGAAAGTGAAATGTTGCGGTTTGGATTATTTTCACAATCTAGCGATCAGTGAGATTACCTGTACGTTCAATCATTTTTGATTTGTTAAGTTTTATGAATTATAAAGATTTTTTTGTAAAGGTTTATTTCCGTAACAATTAATTTTCATGTCGGAAGAGTGTAAATGTAATACAGGAAATTCATATCGATGTTGGAATATATATAATAGCTCAATTTACATCAATATTGTAAATCGCGGCCCAATAACTATGGACAACGACCATCGCAAGCTAACGTTTCCGACTGTAGTAATAATTATTCATAATTTTTTAACCTATAACATCGTAGGAAACATTCCACTCAGGTGTTGCCCTCGTCACTTGACCGAGGTTCAAAATGACGAGGTCCATCGCCAATAGCACTCGCGTTGCTTCTAGTGCGACGCCAACAAAACCAGCCAACCAATCTTAATCAATTGCATTTGCAATGCGTATTTTCTTTAGTTCATAATGTTTTGAGTATTCTTGTTTAGAATGACCATGCCTCGAAGGTATGTCAATCGATCAACGCATCAACCAATGATCCCCAACGCACACTATTCTTACATGAAGGAAAATCAAAGCACAAGACGTTGGTCTGTCATTCTATTTCAGACTTTCCAATATTTTTACCCTTCGTTTTTGCTAATAGATTCATATAGAATAACAAAAAATGTGAGTTAGTGAGTAAAGTTGAAGTTCTTTTTATATCTAACATACACCTTTCAATAAAGTACGTTAATAAATGAATAATTCTACTTAAGAATAATTTAAATTTATAAAATCATTTTATTATTAAGGAGAGAGGTTAGTCGTTATACTTATATTCTATGCAAACGCTAAGAAATAAAATGTTTGATAGGGATGAAAACAATATCAATAAAATAATAGTTAAATAAAACAGTTTTGTTCCTGACACATTTCATTAAATAACAAATAATATACAAAAGTCTCTCATTTATTGTAAGTGTTGTAAATTTCATTAGCAGAGATATAGTTGGTTTTTTTTATTTTATCACGTTCGTGGTTGAATAGTCCAGTGGAAAATGTTTCTTTTTTCAACTTATCATTCTTTTAACCTTCCTTTTCATTAAGGTGTCCGATGTGGCCCAGTGGCAAGGACTCGCAGACGGCATTGGTTTCGTCCAACCTCGATGTTGCTAAAGATCCGCTGTGTTTCGAGACTGATGCACGTAAGACCTATCGAGGCGTGGTGTGGAAGTTTGGAGAGGGAGGTGTCGGCACGGGTGTCGTTTTCGTCACTGGAACGAGGTCCATCGCCATTGGTGCTTGTGCTATTTCCATGCGAGACGTTAATCAAAACACTTCAATTTTTTTTACTGGGCAATGTGATAATTAATTTGCGTGTTTTCTTCAATCGAATACCGAGTTGTTTTATAAATTTTTTCGTTTGATAAATATTTTTGTAGATAGATCGACTCGTTTATGGAGTGCACTGTTGACGTCTCTCTCCAATAAACCTCTTCGAGTAAGAAATTGAGTTTCGATTTTGGAACTCATTCGTCAAGAATCCGTGTTCCCCCAACTGTCGCTATTTGTCCTCCTCCTATTCAAAGCAAACACGATTATCTAGATATCGGAGCCGGGGAACAATTTCCCCTCTTTCCTCGGAAACTGAATTCCTTCCCCAAATCCCTTTTGAGGACAAACATGGGGAGCGTCTTTGAAAGGTGTGCATTATCATAAACTACTTTTCATAACCCGAGATCGAGTTTATCGGCGGGCAACCCGATAGCAGCCGCCCCGGCATAAATTCATTAAAGAGGCGAGAAAACGAGTCCGCCGCTCATTATGCCCGGGCCTTAATCACAAAATGGCGCCCCCCGCTTCGGACCGATGTTCGAAATCTTCCCGCCTTTTATCATAATTTCCCCCTTCGAACGTTCTCTTTTGAACGAAGTGCTTTTGATTTCCCGCCCTTTTGAAAGGTATGCAAATATGGAATCTGATGGCAAAGAGTTGGGATGTAATCTTGCTACTGCTGGACAAATAGATTAAAATTCCGCCGAACGGCCTTCTTTAGTAAATGCGAGGTGCGACGACCGATTCATTCGAATTCGAGCAATATTTTATGCCCAAAAGCTTAAAATGGTATCCGCGCGTCTTTTAAAGAGTAGGATCGTGTTTCGGATGCGGGGGCGATACGGAAAACGGTAGCATTTTCATGCACGAGCGGATTAAAATAAAGACACTGGCTCGAAATCAGTGGTATCTCTTACGCGGTGGTATTCATTTTCAGATTGAAGTTTCGGTTTTGATTCCTTTCTAGCAGAGCGCATAGATTTCATTTGATGTGAAGAAATTTTTACTTTTGATTTAATTTTTCGTGAGTTTCTTTGTCGTGAATGAACTTATTTATTAAATAGCTTTTAGAATTTAATTCTTATCATCTTTTATAACACCTATTTTGTTTTAATTAAGCGCATAAAAAGGACTAAAAGGCGAAACAAAAATAATCATGCAACGTAATATTACTTTTAAAATAAATGTTATTTGCATATCCATTCTAATTTAAGATAACACGAAGGCAGGAGAGAATCAAATTTGATCAGATATCTTGTGTGCAGAAGAAAATTACCTTTTATTAAGAATTAAAATACAAGTTGCACGTTTTATAAAATATTCCCCTCCCCTAAAATCAGCATTGTAGATCACTCTTCATCAACATGTAAAAGTATACCTTTTTATGTAATGAATCGAAAGCTACGGTTTTAGCTATTATCAACTATGAAACTGTTTACTATTTTCAGGATGTCGTGCAATTATGGAGGCGGTAAAATATTAATTAATTCAACTGATTGTAATTCTTTGAAAATATTGAAATTTTCTTCGCACTTATTTACGGGGTTACAAAAGAACTAATTTCTGTCGCTATCTTAGCAATGTTTAATGCTGGAAACGTATCAGAAAAATGCACAGTAGGGAGCACTCAATATCTTAAAGATCAGGTTTACATTCTACAAACTCATGACTAAAGAATATCCCAATTCTGAAGACCTACAACTACAAAACTAAAGTAGTTGTAAACTTTTTGGATAAAATTAAATTAAAAACAACAATTTATAGTATATAAGACTATAAATCACTTCCAGGCACTCAAAAGATATTTAGTCCAAAACAGAAGTCATCACACGTTCCCCCCCCCCATTGTTAAGTGTTGCAGAATGAGTGGCGGCACTTATTTACTTTTTCGATTCGATGGTGTTCGTCGGTAGAGGCGAAAGAAAACTCTTTCTCTTTTACAAGGAGCACCCATTGTAAACCCTTCCTTCTCCTCTTCCTCCTCCT
Source organism: Nephila pilipes (assembly GCA_019974015.1). Taxonomy (NCBI): domain Eukaryota; kingdom Metazoa; phylum Arthropoda; class Arachnida; order Araneae; family Nephilidae; genus Nephila; species Nephila pilipes. Next base: position 563,647 of record BMAW01097260.1, read on the forward strand.
CCTCCTGGCTGAATGCAAGGAGGTGAAATCGAGACTTCTATGGTCGACGAATCCATCGGGTCGTGCCAATGTGTGCGTTTCATATTTCTGGTGGTGGTCACAGAGAGCCTTAAATATTCTTAAACTTTAAAGTGTTATTTTTAATTTGATTTGCAAAAAAAAGTTACAACTTCTATAAATTTGTAACAATAGTTCTTCCTTTTTTTGTGAACAGTCTATATATCTCTGTTTCTTTCTTAATACAAACTGTTTGAAAAAATATTAACAGTGGTTTCAAAGTTTCTATTTCTTAAATACATCTCACAGTGACTCTACGCGAGCAATAAAAATATTTGAAGAGTATTATATCAAATTCTCCACATTTAAAAGCTGTTCAGTATTTTAATGCGAAAATAAGACGTATTTGTATTTTACCTGCGCTAAAGCAATGACCGGTTGTTTGTTCCATTTTAATCAGTTTCGTTTCAATAAGATATTGCAGTCGGTCCCCGTTAACACGCGGCAGTCAGGCTCCATAGTTACAAAACATCGAGTTACAGTATAACTGAGTTATAAATTAATAACAATTATAACCGAGCATTAAAACGAAATCAGACAGCTATAGGAATTTTATGCGTTACGCCTACACTCTTTCGAAGTTATTTTTAATTATTACGGAAATCAGTTTTACAAGAAAAGAATCTTTATAACTCAAAAAATTTGAACAATAAAAATGTCTGAACCAATAACTAATTTAAATGACTGCGAGATAACGGAGATATTATTTTTTACAAAAAATAATCCAAATCCTTTCGCTTTCCGAGATGTGATGATTCAAATCTATTCTAAACATTCAAATCCAAAAAAATAAAAAAAAGTAAGTCAAAGGTATTAAAACGGTCGGCCTTTTTTCAGCCCCAAACTTTTAAAGAATGTCTCTCTAAAACAACCTTTCTTTCCTCTACACTCATTCAGATTTTTGGCTTCTCTCTCTTGTGTCGAAAGTCACCGTTTTTTATCTTACGGTCAGTGGACTTGTTGGTGCAGGATTCGTTAAATATTTCCTTTCTACCAATGTGTTTCGTTTTTTCTTGTTTTTAGGTACGCATGCACCGTTTGAATTATTTCTTTCTATTACTTCTAATTTCTTAATCGTGATATAAGTTTCCTAGTGCAAATCGGGACTCCAGAGCGTGTTTATTACACGATATACAAAAAAAGACGGAAGAAAATGGAATTCGTGTCTGCACTTAATTAACATGAAGTTATGACGTCATCTGAAAAAAAATTCATCCGAATATCATAAAAAGAAAGCCTTTACCGTTTTTACTTTATGATCAGGAGAATGCAGATTCTAATTTCATAAAATATTCTTACTCAATTCTGTGCTTTATTTCCTCCATTACTGAAGTGAAAGCACCATATGACTATTTTTTTTTCTCTGGTTACTAATTTCTCTAATTTGGAGCATAAATTTGCTAATGCAAATCGGAACATAGCATTTTTATCTCACGATATATGGAAAGAATTTTTTTTAATGTCTGCTCTTAATAGGAGGTCCTGGAGTTATTCAAAAAATGATGAATCTAAATCTTATGAAAATGCAGTCATTGGAAAAACGCGAGTTATTCGGACTCGCGAGTTAGTGAACTCGCGACTTCATTAACAATGAATAATTTCACATCTCTTTCGTCTATTGTGTGATTTACCACCTGCTTTGAGAGTAAGTCCGCAAATTGCTTACGAGAAAAGGTGCCAGATTTTCCATACATGATATAAATGATGGAGATAGAAGCCATCGATGTGAATGTGAATAGAAGCCATCGGGAATATATTCACTGTCTATTAACCTAACTCCAAGTCTGGTTTGTCCATTTATAATAGGACGAAGATTGCCTATTATTGTGTTCTCTTATTCATAATATGTTAGTTTGACAAATCCCGTCGCATCCTTTAAACGTTCATAAGGCATCATCATAACTATTACGGATCTAATTTACGTCCATTGCTAATCCCTCGCCTGTCCTTTTCAAATCCGCGGCGCGAGGTAATCTTTCGCTAAGTTTTACAAATTACTCTCCGGCGCTTGTAGTGAATAATATACGTCGTGACCCGTATTCCGTGGACTGACGTGCATAGCGCGTGTCCAATCAGCGGTCCGTGTCATCTCTGCCTTTAATCCGTCGTTCGGAAGAGACGCTTCTCGCCGGTTACCTAATTACGCACATTTGATTGTTTGATTGGAAACAACACGTTTAAAAGTAACGTGCGTCTCAATAGAATTGCCTTTCTTTCGTTCTAATTGAATTAAGAGAGAACGATAATAGTTTGAATGTCGATGAAATGTTTCAATATTAAGATATATTTTAAGATAACATTGTCTTCATCTCAAATAATAGATTTCATTTTAGAAAAAAATTATTTAATCCGTTGATAGCGATCGACTGAAATGTATTCGAAAATTATAAATTTCGATAAATTCATTTAAATGGAGATTTTAATGATTGGATGAATAATAGATATGGCATAAGTGGGAGAAACATACTCAAGAGGTATACTTTCACACGTTAGTTGAATAAGTCAAAAGTAAATTAAACCCAAGATAATCCAAGTATAAGTCACTGCATGTAAAGATATGTTCAAAAATTGTAATAAACATTTTGCAAATATATCTATTACACAAAACATTCTGCAAAATATTATAGATAATTTGAATAAAACAGTTATTGTTACAGTAGTTTTGTTAGAGTTAAATATTCAAAAAATAAACAGATTTATGTTATATGGAGTTAAGCATTTGAAGCTCTATTTAACTCTATAAACATGGAAGATTCTGTTATTGTTTTAAAAGAGTTTTATACAACATTCAATTACAATAAGGATATTTTGTATGAAAAATTTAATTACTCAGTTAAGTTTTAAAAGTGTGTTATATAACTTTTTTTTATTAAATGTATAAACAGATAAAATGTATACCACAAGGGTGCCTGCAAGTAACGTTTGGTTAATATTTAGTTGTCTTATAAATATATTGAATATAAAAAATTTAATATGATTGGATATACTGATGATAATTTATTTTAAAATATAATAATAAAAAAGTTCAAACTATATATATATCATTCTATCAACGGTTTTTAAAATTATTGCAAATTAATGACAATATTTCTAAATCTGAATTTTCACATAACTATTTAAGACTAGAAGATAATAAATTTTGTTGTAAGATTTATGATAAGAGTTTTATTTTAGCTTTAGGATTTATTAGTTAACATTTTGGTCTAGCTCTTTAAATCTTAGTATTTCAGGACATTGTCCCTAATTATATTTCACCTAACATTAGAATCATGAATAACTTATTTTACATTTACAAAATATTTTTCACACGCCTTGCCTGTAGACTGATTATCCTTTCAATTTTATAACAATTCAAAGACGATTGAGGAAGTATTTAACAGACTATCTGTTGACAATACGCTTTTGGGAATCATCTTGGAAGGACTTTCAGTTGTTACACATTTTCACTTCTGTCGGGACTAGTTTCGATTCTCAAGAATGAAGCTGCTTCACACCCACGTCCGGATCAGCGCTGTTTTGGTTGGGCCCAATGCGGTAACTTTACTAACGGCATTATCTATGTTTTGCTCTGTTGATCATTTTTAGAAAATAAGGGTACTGGAACTGTTACACTTAGAATTTGTAATGCAAATTAGAATCAATGATGCAGTTCTAATTAATTTTACGAATAGTTATTTACTATTCTTACCGTGTTCTTGGACAAGTTCGTTCTCGTGAACAATTTTAACATCTGTCCTCTTTTTACACTGAAGCTCTTGTGGACTAAATTTGGTCAAGCATCTTCCAAACCCCTCGACAAAGTACTTGTTGTTGATTCGTATGCAGCTAAAAGGACAATGTCAGCTGTTTTGTCTCGAATTTCCCTGATTGGGACGAAAACCACAATTCCAGTGATGAAATCTGGTGCAGGTGTGATTTGTCTCTGAAGTTACGACTTTTGTCATAACAAGCATGGCATCCATTGAAATGTGTCACAAAATTTCAAAAATGTCCTGTGCTTCTCAAAGAGTCCAGCTGTATTTTAGCAACCCTCTTCATCGGAATGTGAAAATACATATTCACAAAATTATTCGATTACTAGTTGTCTCCGTAATTCTTTCCGAATCAGAATAGGATCAATAACATTTGCTTACATGTCCGTGAATCGCATGGGACTCAACAATCAGTCAATACTACGCGAAAATATGGTCTTTGTTGTCTTCCATTTGGAACAACAATTGTGGTGGGAAGGACAGTTTTTCAGAGAAAATAAGAAGACACAAGAAATTGATGCTGGATATAAAGGGGTGACCTTGGCGATAAATATGGCAATCAAATATCAACTTCTCGCCATATTGTCACGCAGATATTGAAGCTGGTTAAACTGAATGCACTGTAAGAAAGTGAATAAATTGATTTATTAGAAGACTAAGAACAGCTACAAATGCTGAAAACTCTCTCAGACTGAGAACATATTGATTTATATACATTACATGAAAATATATTCTAAAACACTGCTTTGGAAACGTTAAGAATATTGTGGAAGGTTATATAAATGAAATAGAGAGAGAACAATTAAACAAATCTTTAAAGGACAACTTTTATATTATCAACACTGGGTTTTGAACTCAGGAACTCTTGTTCTGTAGACCAGCGCTTTGCTTCTACATCATCGGTGCTTGTAAGCTTCGTGGCAATATTTATCGGCCAAAATAACTTCCCTTAGATGGACGAGGTAGATGCTAGAATCAAGCAGAAGCCTGTGGAACATTCTTCGCAAGTTATATAAATGAGCGACTGTTTAGAGAAGAGTACATGTGGCTATATGTGTTAATTGTGATCTCGCTATTTAAATTGTTGTGTTCAGTGATTATGCGAGCTTTGAATTTGTGCTATCGTATATTTTTATGTGAGTAAGCTAATTGTTTCCTCTTGAATGGAAATGTCGTGCGTGTGTTGGAGATTATCAGAATAAATTTGAAATTGCACGGAAATACTCAGCTTTTTAAGTATATGTATATACCTTGCATTCGAAAGACGATCAACCACGTAACAACATTACAGAATAGCTTCGAGATAGAATTTTGCTTTTATCCATGCGTTTACTTCCTCGGAAGTGTATGTTGCTTCCTTACCGTTTTGGTGATCAAGCAAAAATGTGCAACTCATTTGGATAATACGAAATAAAATGGAAGATGTGCTTCAAGAGATAAACGCTTAGAAGATGAGCTTTTGTAAGACTTTATTTATTAATAAGAAATAACGATATATTTAGATAAAATTTATTCTGTGTATTAACTTAGTTTTATGAACATAGCGTTGCAAACTATAAATATTAGTGTTCTTTTTTATTTGATTTTACGAAACTGTAGATTGAAATAACCCGAAGTATAGTAAAATCATTTGCTCAGGGAGATGGTTTGGATCCGTAAAAAAATGTTTAACCATATCTCTCTGTCCAAAGTCCAGACACCGAATGTTAAACGTCTTTCATATTTATTTTGGGTTTCAGTGTCTTAATTTTTTATCTTATTTAATTATTATCCAGGGTTACCGTAAAATTTTAGTTATTACTTTGAAATAATCTAAATAAAAATTAAATTTTTATTTATTATTCTTAAAACCTTTCTACATAGTCACCCTTTAGAGTTATGTAAGGTTTTTTCGACCTTTCGAAGGTTGTTATTAAAGAACTCAGTAGATTTTGAACTTTGTCTTCTCCACTGTGCAGGTTACTTCATTACATGGCCTCCCGTAACCAAACCAACCAACATGAATTTACAACAATATAAATTGGGGAATCGGAAAGTAAAATCGTTTTTCTTCATTAAATTAACAGATAAATATTTACAGAGTTTTTATTTCTACAATAATGTGATCACCCTCATTATCAAAAACCTTTTGATACATAGAGTGCTAATTTTCAATGCCGGATAGATGAAAATAAATTGGTTATGGAGCAAAATATCTGAAGATGATACTTTGGACATCATCTGAATTTTCAAATATTTTGCCTCTTAGAAAATGTTGTAGCAATTGGAATAAATGGAAATTTGATGGCGCAATATTCGGCGAATGTGGTGGGTGAAGCATTTGATAGGGATAGGAGCATTTTCTCACCACCACACTCGTCCAATACTACGCCATGGGATTTCCATTTATTCTGATCGCTTCAACATTTTCTAAATGGCAAAGAATTTGAAAATTCGGATGATGTCCAAATTTTCTTTTCCAGATATCCTGCTCCAAAACCAATTGATTTTTTTCGAACAGACATTGAAAACTTGATCTGTACATATCAAAAGATTTTGATAACAAGGGTGATTACACCATTGATTAAAAGTTAAAACTTGGTAAATATTTACCTGTTTGAATTTAATTTAGAAAAATGACATCACTTTCTGATCCCCCTAGTATACAAAAGGTTTAGTTAATAGGCAAAATTAGTTTTATCCTGATATCTCAGTTATTTCTTACTAATAAATAAAATTTTATCATCCCTTACACAAACAATACTAGCCAATGGTCACAAATGGATACTAATGAATGCTATTTGTGTTATGGAGAATATTAAAAATCTTGAATCAATAAGTATTTATGGGATTAGTGAATGGAATGGAGAATTCGTGAGCATATATCTGAATAGCGAGCATTTAACATTTTTTTGTTATAAACATTACGCTTTTCAAGTCAAACGTATCACTTATATTTAATTCCGATTAGTCTTGAAACGATCAAAATTTGTTTGCCACATTTTTGTGTTATTTTCATGTTACGTCTAGTTTACCACTTTGTATAATATGCATTATAAGTTTCTACGATTTTAATTGAAGTCAGTGTGATGTTATTTTCATTTTGTTCTTAGTTAATTGGATAGTTAGAATAATTTAGTTTTGTCAGAAGTTTAGCTAATTAAGATAACGACTCCCCGGATTAGTTTGTAGTTAGAATGTGTTATCGAGTTTTATTCCCTTTTTTTCGAACGCAAGATCAATAAAAAAATTTCTCCCACAGTCTACAAGATTTATTCTACTGAGTCTGCATGAACTAGAATTTATTTATTCCTTACACAAGGTTAATGAAAATAATTCATCTGATTTTATAATTCTATATTTTTATAAATATTACAGCTTGAATATAGAAAAGTAATACACATAATTGCAATATATATATATATATATATATATATATATATATATTTAAAAAAAAATTGACAATTTTTGGATATAACTTCCTTTAGTTATGTATCTAATCTCAATTCTATACATTAATTCCTGCCAAATCCGTTGTTCAGTTAGCAGTAATCCGTTATTTAGGTTCAAATAAATTTGTGGGCAATGGTGGCGTATTCACTTTTCGTGGCCGATGGTTTTCTGACCTCGAGGAGGGAGAGAGAGTTGATGACCATGACGCGGCAGCGTTGTTTCGAACCCTGGTCCAACGGGTCCAAAGAATGCGGCCAGTGATTTTTCCAACCCCAAGGAAGGGGAGAGAGTTGTTTGGTGACTTTGATTGGCACTGCTTTTTCGAACCCTGGACCAGTGGGTCCGAAAAATGCGCTCCTCCCAACCAGGCTGAGAAGACATCTTTTCTGGCTAGTTAAGTAAAGCGTTTTTAACTTCTAACGTTGTTGTAGAAGAGAGTCGGCGCAGTTTTATCTTTCATAAACTCCCACAGGAAGAAATCGCATGGGCCAAGCAAAGTGTCTTAAGTGGCCAGCTATGTAACATCGAGACATCTGGTCCATTGCGATTGATCCGATTGTGAAGCAGCTCCGTAAAAACTTCTAAAGCAGCTTTCGTGAAATAACTTTACGAAGAACACGCGAGGGTCAGCAATTGTTCACGATATAAGACTTTTGCTCTTTTATATAATAATATATCTTTTATAAAATATAAAATACAATATAGAACTTTTGCTTTTCAGAATATAAAACTTTGCATTCATGCATTACTTATCATTCTGTGTTAATTAGTTTTCAAAATAAGGCATTTTAAAATTGGATGAATCATTTTAAATACCACTGTATTTTCGTCGCAGTTCATTAAAAACATATTCAGTTTGAAATATGTTCGATTAGAATTTAAACTTACTTTTATCAATGTATTTAATTCTTGCTTACTGCTGGCTTTCATTTTCTTATATGTACTTATTTTGTTGTAATTTATTATAGTTTTTCCTGGTCTTTATACGACAATATATATTTATCTGTTACTTAAAACCTAATTTTGACTATTCATTCCACTAAACATCAATCTTTACGATTTCCTTACTTTTAAAGTGAAATCTCTAGCTGCTTTTTTTAGTTTGACTCTTAAAACTTATTTGTTTCGATTATTCTTTCTTTCAACATGAGATTAGTTGTTAATGAGTAAAAATTTAGAACTCGCGTTAACAAGTTTTCAGGTTGGTTTTGTCATATATGTAACAAACTTACCCTTTCTATTTAGGAACTTGCGAAATTCCATATATTATATATAAATTTTACCAATTTCTTATACTTATGACACATTTGTTAACCTACGTTTCGTTTTATAAAACATTTCAATTATTATAACATATAAAGTAATCCGGAAATACAGTAATCTTTTTGAAATTTTAATAAATGCTGTCCGGTAGGCTGAACCCATTTCTTGCTCCTTTTTGCTACAGTTTCTCCCAATGGATTAGAATTTCCTAACCAGGAAATAGGGAGAAACTGCTATTGGGTTCCACAGTCCAGGAGGTACTTGTGAAGACCAGTAGGAGATACACTAAAAAAAAAAATAGTAATGGCAGTCACTAGCTAAAAAAAGAACGAAAGATATGAAAAATGTTAAAAAGAATTTAAAAATATGTGTTATGTTTCTTACTAATATTGTCAGTTGTAATATTCTATTTCCTGTCGATATACTCTTCGATGAAAGAGGGATCGGTTTCCCTTGCCCATCCACTCGACACAAAAGAAGCATAGAGTTGTGTGCACTAAAATATACATAACGTGCACAAAAAAATAAATATCGAAGTAAATTAAGCGTAGCTCCAATATTGTATTAATCATCTTCGGTGACTAATTTTTCAAAACTTTGCTATTCAATGCGGACAAGATATACCATTAATTTTTCTTCATTTGAATCTTTGCTTTAATTTGTTTGCTTACCCCACAGGTAATTGTTGAAGGAAAAATGGAGCCTTTTATTTCATTCAACATACACTTTTTTGCAGGTCTTATAATCTGTATTAAATGAAACAGATTGGAAGGGGGAGCGCCAGAAGGATTCGGAATCGGAGTGAGAGAAACTAAACCGATTTTATTGGGTTATATGATTTGAAATAGCTGGGAATCGTTTTAAAAGACGAATTTGATAACTCGATACACACTGGTTGAACTAGGTCTTCTTGGGTAGTTTACTGCATCAACTGAATTTTCAATACATGCATTTGCTCGCATCATTCTGCCAAAATCCTTCAACATATGGTAGAAATTTTTCAAAATTTAAATTTACGGCCAAGTGGATCAATTAATCAAATTTTTTTTCCATAGAACTATTCATCTAACTTCTCCTCCGAGAGCTTTCCGTTCTCCCCAGCCTTTTCACACCCTCTCCTTAGTGTAAGCTCAATGTGAAGAGTCTCTCACAGAGTTCCGAAAAGACGTCGTGGACCTCTGCATTGTTTTCCGTTACGAATTTCTGCATTGACCGGTAGTTACGGTCTTGGGTAGCAATATAACCCCTCAATAGTTTCTTTCTTTTCTTTTCGGTGGTTTTCTTCAACAATAACGGCAGAAGTTAAACTGCCTTAATAACAAGACCGGCAGGGGCATCTCTTGGGTTTAGTTGAATAAAAGCGTAGCAAAAGGCAACTGGTCCACTTTTCTTCGGACCCTGTGGTAAAGGATTCGAAACGCCACCAGTACCCTAAAGTCAACTGCACCGAGTAGAAAACCTTCTGACGCTTAACTTTTTTCTCATTCGGTTGATTATGGAACGCTACATTATATTTCTTTTAGCTAAGATAAGGAAAGACAATTCCGCAAGACTTGACAACTTCACTGACATTTTGTTTTCTTTCGTTTCAGAAAACAAAGAGAAGTTCATCCTGTACTTGACGCTCAGCCTCAGCATCGCCCTGGTGGCAGTGTTGGCCATCCTCACCACCAAGTTCTACTTGAGGCGCTCGAGGCGGCTGCGCGAGGAGAGGGGCGCTCCTTCCAAGCCGCCCTTGCCCACGGACGCCCCTGGCACAGGTGGGGGCATCAGTCCCTTCGGAGACGACTGCACGGACCTCGACCACTTCGATTCGGGGGTGGAGGTGGTGAGATTCGCCGCACGCTCCTCCTTACGGAGGGCCCAGCCTATCGAAGAGGACGACTGCAGCTTTCCCAGGGCTCCCGTCAGGGCGCAGAATAACTATTACTACAGTTAACCCACTTTTGAGGTTCTGGGAATACTTGCTTTCGAGGAAACGGTTTTAATCGAAATTTTGTGTCCCTCAATCGGAAATCTATTTTTGTACAGATCTCGAAGACCTTCGGCGAAAGATAACTGCGAAACTAACTGAACTGAAAAGTACGTCTTTAGACACCCATTTCGGACTTTGGCGACCAGCGAAATGGATGTCAAACTCCGTACTTTATGTACAGCAATAGAAAATACTCTTCACTTAAATTCCGAAGTGTAGGCCCGCTCAGTCGCCTCAAAGGGAGCCTTGAGGTACGAAGAAAAACTACCCTTCATTCACATTTAGACGTCATTTTGTTTTCGAAATCATCCCGAAAGTAGATTCAAATGATGTTTCGAAACTCTCGCGAGAGAAACGTTCAAGAGAAGGGATTGTGTGAAACTTGGCTCTGTCGTGCAAATAGATTACTCTTCTCAAGTTCTTTTAATCAGGGATATATGTGTTTTTATGTTTGTGGAATATATTTAATTCATATTTAAGTAATTACATCACTCGTTGGTCAGTTTTCACTTTTTTTTTCATTTTTCAAGAGCATGGCTGTAGATGTCACAGAGTTGATTTCTTTTAAATAGTGCTATGCAGCAGGACTCTGCTAATCCGTCACCAGAGGGATCGGTGCAGGATCGAAATATAAAAGGAACCACGTTTATTTAAGCAGTAAAATTACAATTTCAACTGAAAACAATGTTACGGCGCATTAAGGAACAAAATGTAATATTAAATTCTAAGGAACAGTGTACTGCAGCATAAACACTACCGTATCACAATAAGATATTTCTAAGCGAAACTGTAGTGTACCTACCTTATTACTGTACTGCATTGTACTATTGTCACTAAAATGATGCAAAGCATAAGTATTGTGAAGGCGCACTGATAATTTAATGTTTTTGCGCAGATCCAAAGTCAATGATAACATGAGCGGAGTGGCGGCCGCGATGAGGTGGGACTTTGGTGGAAGACCGCCCATTCGAGTTCGGATTAATAGAGTCCTGTTGTATTGAACTTTATTTGATTATATATTTAATTCCATTAATATTCTTATGATTGCATATTATTCTCGACGATTAAATGTATTTAGACAAATGCAAGCACTTTAGCAATTCAGAATAGTTTTTTTTAAAAAATTATTTTCAGTTAAAGAAAATCGAACTGTGATTTCCTTATCCGACATTTAAATATCTGTATGTTACCGTCGTCGTTCTAGCTACCAATAAATGTTCAATCCCAATAGAAAAATGCACAAAATTTTTTAGCATCAAGTATTCACTTCGAAAGTAACTTACATTTCAAACTTGTAACGTAATTGTTTCAAGATTTAAATAAAAAAGATTACTGGAGCCATCACACATTGGAAACGAAGGAAAACCGTGTTTATTCTTTGTAGGACCGCAAAAAGTGAACGAGAACGTTCATTGATTCGCTAAATAATGTAACTAATTGTTCGTAACTTTGTTGAAGAAGAGTTTATGCAAAACAGGATGAGTCGGAATTCACCTGAACTGACGTCATCTTTAAAAAAAACACCTGTGTTTCCATTTATTGCGTATGGACAGCAAATTGACAGAACTGTACAATCATTTTTTTTTCATTTGTGCTTGAAGTCATCCTGTTGCAACACGACGCCTCCTAGGCGTGCAAAAAGTGCATTACAAAGGTCGATATTAATAGAGCTTTACAAAATAGTGTTCTCGCCTGACCTTTTCACTGGACAAGGAAACGAATCCCACTGGGGAACCGAAACTCACTCGGGTTGACAAGAAAGAACGCTTTTTGTGACATAGTTGCACGGTGTGTTAAGCTGTTGGAAATCACTGTGGTTTTAAAAGTTTAATAAGACTTCCTCCACACCAAACGAATCTCTATCAATCCAAATCGAGGCCAATCTGATTCGTGTGGACTCGCTTTCATAACAGCCGGGTCAATGCCTATAAATTTTTCTTTTCAAATTTTTTACTTATCAAGATTCGTGTACTTTAAGCTTTCCTCCCTTACGGGACAATTTTTTCGACCAATAGGATAGTTTGCTTTCGGGTAAGTTACTACTATACTGGTCTGAATTTTTTTCTATTCTTTGGTTCTTCACCAGCACGAGAATCTGCTCCCTGATTGGCTAGTCACCTAAAAGACTCTACTGAAATAAAACTATTTTCACATCCAATAGCACTACTTAATGCCCTTACACTTAAAACTTTTTTAAATTTATCCAAATTTCAAAGTTTTTTCTACATTTTTAATGATTTTTTCTACATTTTAATGTTTTTTGTTAAAATTATAAATTTGAAGTAACTTCCAAGGCAAGTAACAATTCAATACAACTCTTTTCCAGAATATACAAATAGGAAATCAAAGGCCGTAATCTTTGACAACCATCCAACCTATATTTGAGCTCTTTACGTGGATGCTTTTGTAACACTATATTATTTCGTTAAATGCAATGGTGGAAACGAAAAAAAAGTATAGATCAAAGAAAATAAATAGATAATAAGAAATTATACATTTTTTGTGTGAGATAATTTATTATCTTTAAAATGATAAGCTAATTTTGAATATTCATACTTTTTTATTAATAATTTAAAGAATTTTGCCTGCAATGAAGCTTTTGAACATTATTTAAAAGTATACTAATTTTGTTCATTTTCTAAAACAGTTTTGCTTTTGAACATATGATTTTTGGTTCACAATATAAAAAAGAAAATGCTTAAACTAAAGATATTTAACATTTACCGTTGATTCGAATTTCTTAAAGACTTTTTGTAATCGTATTTAAAATAAATTCATATTTTAAAATGTACCTACTGATAAAAATATTTAAATCAATAACATAACGTGGTTTCAATTCTATAAAATAATATGATAATGTTATTGTGTGCAAATTTCATGAAATTATCTTCAGTAGAGTAAAATGATGAAAAGAATCATAATCGTTTAGATAAAGTTTACGTAAATAAGTAGGCATATTTTTAATCATACCTCGGGAAATAATTGAGACATTTTTAAAAGGTTTGTTTTATTCAGGAAAGTTTATAATTAAATTAATTTTTATCAGAAAATTGATTTTTAAGTGGTCGTATGCCCCTTCAATGGAATAAAACATAAATGATGATTAACAATGATGTAAATTAAAAGTTCCTTCCGATTGCGGCATATGGTTGCAGTTTCATGACTGAAAAAATTTTTTGTCTGCGGCCAAATCACATAGGAACTAGAATCAAAGCAGATCGAACCGGATCCGACTGGTAGGAATATAGGAACTGAGTCTAGACATATTTGAGTGGTGAAGAACTAAGTCGAATTTTGATCGGTCAGTTTCCCCTCACTTTGGATCGATTCCGATTCGTTTGGTGCGAAGGGAACCGAACACTTCGCTGAAAGCAGACGTTCATCGTTCTAAAGGCGATGGCGACTCTATGGAGCTCATCAGTTTCGCAGTGGCTGTTGAACTTTTTTTCAAGATTTCATTCAATGTGTTCCGTAAATGTACATCGGGCTCCGTGGAGCCATCGCAATATCGTAAATATTTTATGGGATTTACTATCATTTTATTTAAAAAAAAAATAATTAAAAGAAATTTCTTGATCTTTGCGGTACATTTCAAATCATCACTTGTAATAAATTTGTTTCAGAATTTTTTTTGGTCAATAAAATTTATTTCAAAGCGATTTTCTCTGTGTATTAAATTCATAAATTATATTGAAACAACACTGTACATTTTTTGCAAACAAACTAAAGCACATAGAATTGAATGGACACATTCTTTTGAAATTTCAGTTGTGCATTTCAATAAAATTGCTTCATGTAAAATACTTGATATCATACGATGTAACGCGGCATTTAAGATCATGTTAGTTAACATTATAGTCTTAAAAATGTCATAGCTGTGAAATTGCGACTCAGTATAGAATGAAGTAAATTTAAAACTATGCTGTAAGTAATGAAACTTTTATCGAAGTTATAATTAAAGATATTTTTTTAAATTTATTCTTGAATACTTATGTCTTAAATCTATGTAACTCGAATAACTATATACATTCACTTTTTGGTTGTTCAGTGGTAAATTATTCACATTACTATTGACGTATACCTAATTGAGAATAATTTATATGCCTATTTTCTTTTTAATGTCTAAATTTAGCATGTACGTGTATTTGAAGTTATGTCTTCAGATGTTTTAAAATATGGATTATATGACTTTTAGAATTAAACCTTTGAAATTATCATCTCATTTTTATGAAGGCATTTAAGGCTGTATGTTTTGATAAAATTTTACCACCTCCCACTAAAAAACATTAATTACACGACTTGCACGTTGAAAGCTCCTAGTTTGTAAGTTTTCAGCAGAATATGTTTATGTATTTTAATATTATGTAAAATTACAACATAAGTAATGACATTACCACTTGAAGTAATGTGAATGGCCAAAGAACAAATCTCCACTTACATTTCTTGGGTTTCATCTGGTTCAAACTTTCATCTTCTTTCGGCAAAGAGATTGGAATCAATTCATCCAAAGTCACTACATTTTTTGACTAGTCTGCTAATGACTTGTCTAATCGGAAGAGAGGCTTTCGGTGCAACTATCTATCGGAGTACCGGCCTTGTAAGTGATAAAATGCTCCTTTTGGATTAAAAAACTTACTTATTGAGTCCCGATTTAAGTATTAAAATACAATCGAAAAAAAGTCTTAAACTTTAAAAGGCAGTATGCAATCACCAAACAATGGTCCAAATAGAAATTGAATGCGTCAAAAAAGTACGCAATAAACTTATACTCCTTTCCCGATCGGCATCGCCGGCGCTTGATGAGTCAGCAATCGTGGTCAAAATGGTATTTCCATGTAGCCACGTTGAAACATTTGCTCATAATAGCGTTCATCTGAAGGCCGAAACGAACAGCTTGAGACATCACACGCCGAAAGAATCGACACTTACCCGAACATTCTCTTTGTTGGTTGTTAATGTGAAATATGTATTAGAACAAATATTTAAGAACAAAAAAAGAAACTTATTCCGTTACAAAGAACAAGCAAATGAATAAATGCAACATCTTCAAGAAAAACCTATGTAAATACATAAGAGACGACAGCCTGGATGTCAAGTGATGTAGTATGCCAAGTGAAGACGGAATCTGCTTCATAGGTTATTTTAACATTCAATTATAATACATTTGAAGCGAATTTAAAAAAAAAAATCGCTTTCACATGCACATAATTGTCCCTCATAATTCTCTGCATTAAATTTGCTTTGTGTGTGCCTCCCCATTTTTAAGATACGTTAACAACACCCACAATCATACATACACACAAACTTTCCATTTCATTAATATAGATACATCAACATAGTATCAATCGTACATTGGCTAGTATAGACGATTATTAATCCTCGGCATCCTGTTCCATTTACAGATAGAATTTTCTCACAACGTGATTAATATTTTAAAAACGATTTTAAAATAATGTTGATTCCATATCAAATACTGCATGACGTTATAGCGGCTCTCTTTAAAATGCTTGATTCTTCTCACTAGGCCATGAAGCAGCAAGATATACTTACACCTTTTCACCTTGTCATGAGGCAGCATGTTGGAACAACTAATTCCAACTTGGAAATTGAGTATGCACGAACGGAATTAGTATTTACTCATATACCCGTTCAGTTATCGGAGCAACACAGCAGAAGAGAAAAAGGATTTCTTGTCGATACGGATGTTGTCCTAGTGATCTGTTACTGTTCTCCTCCACTCCTGAACCTGTCTAGATTCCCTTCTCTTCATCACCAGTCCAGACCAGCTGAGTTGATTCTGGAAGACGTCTCGCATCAGAAGATTCATTGTTCTCGCTTCACAACCAATCACAGTTCTCTGCTGTGTTTCCTGGATACACGAATCTTGCTTTGTGTTCATGTCTACGGCGTTACTCCTCATTTTTTCATCACTATATTCCATGATAACTTTATGATACAAGCTGTATCCCTTTCAGTTATCATTAGGTATTAATGTTGTTAAAATTCGAACTAACTTCATTTTTGTTCTAACTGAACGAGTGATATTTTCATGCCCAATTCTAACATAAATAATAAATAAACAAATGGTATTTTAAACAGTACATTGACATGGATTATATGCAGCTCACTCATCTGAATCAGTTGAAGTGTAATAAATGCTCCCGCATATTATTACTCATAATAACACATCGATGAATAACTCCCGAGTCTGACATTGAAAACAACATTTTTTTTACCAGGCCGCATTCTCAACATAACACCTTTTGTTAACACTTTATAGGTGATACAATCGTTCCAACTCCTTTTTCCAAATTTTTTTTTTTTTTTTTTTTTTTCAAATTTTTTTTCTTTTTTTTCTTCTGCAAAAAATTAGTTGTGCGTAAATAGACGTAAATCAACTTGAATCACAACTCGTTTTGTTTTTGTTCCATCAAGCAATCGCGGCACCCACTTGGAAAAAACCTTTTTCATGCTCAATTTTTCATGAAGGAGAGTAAATACACTTCCATATGATATCTGTGTCATCTCAGCAATCTCACGGAGCTTCACTTTACGATCTTTCATTATAATTTTTGTCACTTCACTCACATTTTCCGGTGTAACGGCTTCCACAGGTCTACCCGAGCGTTCCGCGTCATTTGTGTCGGTACGACCACGTTTAAACTCGGCAAACCACCGACAAATCGTTGCTTTTGATGGACAAGAGTCCGGGTAACATTTTTCAATCCATTGTTTCGCTTGCACGGTGTTTTTACCCATTAAAAAACAATGTTTTATCAGAACACGAAACTCGGTTTTTTCCATTTTTTAAACAAACTACAAAACGACTTTACTCCAACCTCGATAACTCAGCTGTTTCTGGTCCGATCGACTTAAAATTTTGACACGTTTCAAGCAAAGGTTAGTGCTCTAGAAAGACCTGGTTACTGGTTTACTACGAGCGCCATCTCTGGGTTAGTCTTGGGAGTTATTGATTGATGTGTTAGCGGCAAAGCGGACTAACATGACATCTGCTGATCCAGCACAAAGCCACTGAGAACTCTGAATAATTTATCTACCGCATCTGGTCACTGATACTTTTGTATAGTTTCTGCCATATCAGTTAAGAGAATGCAACATAGAGGGAAGAAATATGGAAGACTAAATATACAAGTTCTTATTACCCACAAATGTACACGAATAACGTCATCTAAAAACATTGTAATGTTTGAGCAGCATTTTTAGAAGATAAAAGCACATGTATTCGTTTAAACCTAACGGGGTGATTACAGCGGTTTTTGAAAAGTCCGCAGATGAAATGGGAATCTGATGGTAAGACTGTACTTAGTGTATTTTTCAAAAATGGATTTGCATGCTAGAAATGGGTAAAGATACAAAGGTGTAGTATGGGATAACGATCGGACACAGTAATTGCATTGAAGCGTCGATAATACCGTATATTGGCCATATTTTATCCTTTTTAGGCACAAAATGCACTTCACTACGCCATTGACTTTTTGAAGGGACAATAATTCCTACTTTGAGTGAGTTATTGAATTCCGTATTTAATACTTTAAGTTTTTCTGGTGGAAACTGTCTGAGATTAGAATGCACGGGTTGTAGACGAGTTCTTATGTAATAGAAAATGTTCTTTTGGTAAGTGGGAAGTGATGAACCTTTACGAAACAATTCAGGAAACTGGAATGAAATTTCAACGCAAAGTCAATTGGTATGTATTGGAGTAATAAATAATTTTCCTCGGGAAGGATTTTCTACTGTCTGAAATGCTATCAACCTCTATCTGTAAAGAATTGCTTTTGGAAGTCCAGAATTAAACCATGCATCAGTAATGACCAAGATTTAAGGAAAAATGCATCCGTTGTAAGACTATATAAATATTAATGTATACTATATATGCGATACGTATATATGTTAGTACTATTAACAACAGACAGTAAAATATTAAAATTGCGTCGTTCACGATATAGTTTAACTAGCACGCAACTAACGGATGTTCTACTGTCTA
The DNA here is from genome assembly GCA_019974015.1 of Nephila pilipes. Classification (NCBI taxonomy): domain Eukaryota; kingdom Metazoa; phylum Arthropoda; class Arachnida; order Araneae; family Nephilidae; genus Nephila; species Nephila pilipes. The sequence continues at coordinate 582,131 of BMAW01097260.1, forward strand.
CCAAAAATCTTATATCTGATTTTCGAACTGTGATGAATAGAAAGTCATTCTTTAACAAATCCTCCTTAGCTGTCATAAACGAAAATTGCTTCCTCTGAATTACCAACATGTTTTCTGTTCCCTCCACCCAGTTGTGACGCGTAGGTGACACTAACCTGTTGCTCGGTCTTCGTTGGAAAGGGTTCTTATTACTATAAATGGTAAGTAGTAGCATTGCAATCCGCAACAGTTGTTACACTTGTCCTAATTAAGAAACTAGATCTGCAAAGGGTGATGAAACCGCAGTTACTTTTGAAACACGCGATACTTCATGTACTTTATCAACAATAGGTGACAAATCTGATAATCAATCCTAGCATGCAGATAAAATTTGTTGCATCTGTTTAGGCAAAAGCTGCATTCATAAAGTCCAAAATAATTATGTTATATTTCAGTTACTAAGCTACCTGAATTGTTAAACCTGGATCAACACTTATTATAGTTCAGAGTGCGGTCGTCCGTAAGAAGAGGTAACATTATGCGTTAGCATTACCATACTTCAACTGACTCAAATCAGTAGGTTGCAAATGATCTATTACATTTTAATATTTAAAACACCATTTATTTATTTATCATTTAATTTAGTACTGAACATGAAAATATCACTCGTTCAAATAGACAATAATGATGTTTGTTCAAGCAATCTGAAATTAATAGCTAATACATAAATGAAAAGGATACAGCTAGTATCATGAGGTTATTTTAAAATAGAATATAGAGATGATGAACACCTGTCGAGTCTTTTCATAAACGTAAATGCATGCAAGATTCCAGGATTCGGGGAACGCCGCAGAGCACTCCAGTTAGTTGTGCAGCTAGAACTATGAATCTTTTGGTGCAAGATTTCTCCTACTTATCTGGGATGAACTCAGCCGGACTGAGACGTCGATGGAGAGAAGGGAATCCAAACAGGTCGAGGAGGACAGTAGGCAGATCATCCAGGACAGAATTCTTATCGGCAAGTCAAGAACTCTTTTTTCCCCTTTTCTTCCATGTTCTTCTGACATCTGTCCAAGTATAAATATTAATTCCACTGGTGCTCTAGCAGAACTTGTAATTTGTATGTAAAAATGAGTTGTTCCAACGCGCTGCCTCATGGTGAGATGAACAGTTAAAAAATGGATCTTGCCACCTCTAAGCATAGTGAGGATGTGGCAAGTAGCTTAACGATAACACAAATTCCTCCCTGAATTTTAAAGTCATCTGGCCTAAAACATTACCGATTTTGAAGGTTCAGCACAATGTTATAGAAAAAGTCTGATAAGTTGCGCTGTGGAGGAAGAAGGTCGAGTTTGAGCATCCGGCAAAAAGCTACAGAAGTGGTCTGATAAGCTGTGCCATGCTGAGCATGATGACCGTAGAATTCTAGAGTCCAGCACAAGGCTTCACCATGCTATATTTTTTTTTTGCGAGTAAAATTATTTGGTTGCTTAATTTATTTCGTAACATATTAATAACTATGAATCTTCTGGTGCAAGGTGTGTCCTACTTGTCTGGGATGAACTCAACTGGTCTGAGCCGTCGTTGGAGAGAAGGGTTTTAAGCTCTTACAATTAAATAACTACTTTCTTACAATATACCAGTTCTTACAGTGAAATAACTACTTTCCACAATAAACTAATGTTCATGAATTTTCAATTATTATACACCATTATATTTCCATTATTATAGTATGTGCATAATACAAATATACACAGAGTGTAATTTAAAACTACATTTACTAAGTAATTTGTATAACAACGAGTTCAATATACAAAATGTGTCAAAGGATTTTTAAGACTGATGCAAGATCTCAACTGACAGTTGCGCCATTTCTGTTGTCTGGAAAAGCCTCGATCATCTGTTGCAACGTTTCAAAAAGCTTTGCATATTTGTTAAATAAACTGAAGCGATGCGACAATTCATTCGAAATGTGTAAGATTTTCATGTTGAATTATTAAGATGGAACAAAGAACCGTAATTTAATTTAACCAAAACTTGATAAAAGTACCTCAGAAATACAAACACACACACACATATATATATATATGTATCATTTTGGATCCATTTTACATTCTTTATGATTTTAATTTCTTTTTGAATAATTTAATGCCCTAACTTTATACACAGCGCTTATTAATAATATATATCCAATTAACTGTAACTTTACTTTTTTGTTAAATAGCGACATATTTTTAACTTTTTTCTGTCCATAGGGGATTTAATTCTTATCAATTGCAAATGAAATTTTATTTTCCTATTTATAATAACATTTATTATTCGTTTCTAAGGCAAATAATATTTTCCAGCATATTTAGATTGTTTTTAGATATTACAATCGAGATAATATGTAAGAATACTTTGTAATTCATGTAATTTTGGAGCATTTGTTATAACATTTCTTCAATTTTTATTGAAAACGCATTATTATACGCTTAAATATAATGTATAACAGAATATATGTTTCTATTCACTTACTTCTAAAACTTATAATAATCCTTCCTAAATATATATCTGTTCTCGAAACTAAGGCAGATGTGGGGCAAATCCATTTTGCTTGGAAATTAGCTCTTTTATGAGGAGATTTGAGATGAGCAAAATCCATAGTGATCTGTAATTCTGTCTTATTTTCCGATAGAATTTGAAATAATTTCGTCCAGAAATCTTTCTTTACAATCAAACTTTTTGGTCTAATATCGAGACCTAATTTGGTGCGTACCACCGCAAATATTCTTTCAGTTCCATTTTTCGAAACGACGTTAGAAAGATTGGGCTATTTGTCCAAAAAAATTGCTTTTTTCTCTTTTCTGTCTTCCCTCGTTTCGTATATTTTGTTCCCTTTATTTCGAGGCAAACATTCATTTTGCCTCTTTGGGGATGGAAGCGGAGAGGGAGGGAGGTTGCTCAGAGGAGCAAATTACGGTTTTCATATTATTTTTATTTGAAATATTGTCGAATCTTAAAAGAAAAGTAATTGCTTAAAGCATCTTATGATTGCAGAAAATATGAAGGATGTTTGTATTTGAACTACCAAAAAAATGAATATTAGCTTAAATTAAACCGAAGTTATGAGCCTTTTTTTTTAAAGTGGTGTGAGTCTATTTTGACAAAAAGTTAGTTAATAATTACAATGAATGTGATCTGCAAAGAACTTTTTATTTATTAACACTTCACCCAAAAAAATCTTTTAAAATTTTCATCATTTTGTATATATAAATATACGCTATTAATGAAATTACAAATATAATTAATTTAAAAGTGGTGTAAGTTCCCTTTCATAATATTAGCACCTCTATATCATCAAGCCAAATCCTTCCCACCCAAAAAAGTCAACGATGTGATGGATCTATCAATTTATATTTCTCATTTTCACAATTTTTAAAAACCTTCTCATAATGATAAAAATTAAAAATGCCACATAGTAGTATTTAAAGTTGTAATTAAAGTAAATTAAGTACCATTACTTGAAGAAATATTGAAATAAAGCCTTTTTAATTTGTTTTTTGACATACTTAATAAAAGCTTCATAAAATAATTGGTTTGATACTATTGAAATTCCATGTTCAATATTTCATAAGTGAATGATTCTCACATTTTGGTGACCTTGAAAGTGGTGGAAGTTCATTTGAAGTCAACAAAAGTATAAATTTATTTTAATTAATATTTTAAAAATGATCACACATTATAAACTTAAGTCAATTGATAATATCAAAAAAACATAAAATGAGAAAACGAACATTATTTTTCAATTCATTCAAAAACAAACCCTTAAATGTCTCTTTATAATATAAAATGGACTTAAACCACTCTCAAGTAAAACGGCTGGTATGAGAAAAATATAAGTAAAAATGATAGAAAAAAGATCAAAATAAAATTTATAAAATAATTTAGAAAAAGCAAGGTACTTCTCCCAGTAAAATTCAATTTACAATTTTTTTGTTTATTTCTCTTCTCTTTTAGTGTTTTATATAAACATGGTAAATTTTCAGCCCTTGACATGATATTAATTATTATTGTAATACATATAGTTTCAACCTTTACTTATTCTTTTCTTTACATTTAATCAATCTCTTGAATACCATTTTCTGTTAACAGACCAAAATACCGCTCTTTTCTTTTAACCGTTAAAATATTTCGTATTTAATTTTTTTCTATTAACTTTCTATTGCATATTACATCAATCATCTGCGATACATTTTTTTAAAGTTAATAACTACTGAAAGCTACAAAGAATAAATTAATGCGCATCTTGGACATGATATTAAACTACTTAATTTTTTTTTTCGTTATGAGGGAAACTAAAAAGAAAGAGTTCGGGCTTAATGAAATTTGATATGTTTCATCTCTGCAAAATTTTGATTATGCTTATGACAATGTTATGATATGTAAGAGCTTGACATCATAATAATTAATTTCGAATATTCTGAATTAATCTATGAAATTGATGCTTGCTTCTAACGCTTTCTTAGAATTATCTCATTGGGAAAATTTTTAACAGGATACAGTTGTATGAAAAAATGATAAATATGAATAAATGGATATTTAAAGTAATTTTTATACATAACATTAAGTATAGGTTTTAACTTTTAACTCCTTATTCAGCTCAATATCGACACATTTGCGCTAAATTATGCAATGCTTTTATCTGTTTAGTGAAGTCGAATAAGAAAAATTCTGAGTTCTGTAGTTCTAAATAAAATGTCGCAGAAATAATGAACAAGTCTGTTAGTTTAACATTGTACTTTGAAAACATACAAAAGAGCGTATGAAAAAGTTCTATAAACATGGCTAGTTTCAATGTGAAAACAATTTCATATATATGTAATTTTACAAATGATAAGAAAATATCGAAATAATTATGTAGTTTGAACACAGAGGTAAAATACGCATCTTCTCTATTTTTTTAACTTATTTTCACACTAACTGTTGTCAGAAGATGACAAACACAAATAATGCAGATGCTGATCTTGAAACCAAACTTTTCAAGAAACATTTGAAAAAATGGAATCTTCTTTTTGAAAAGTTATCTATCGTATAAAGAAATTATCAACTACTCTTTGCATTCATAATTCCTCTCCTATTTAGCCTCTTTCTAAATATTTTATTCGAAAAATGTTTCCAATAAATGTCTTTCGATTCAAAGGCATTTTCCTTTCAATCATATAACTTCAAACAAATTTTTCATTTTCCTAATTCGGTTATTTATGTAATAGTTTTTGATCCATTTGGATATGAATTGAGTTCAGAGTTCCAATTGTTACTCTAAAATTTCGTTCAATTTTAAAATGTCTTTAAAGGAATCTTGTTAAATGTTTGAATACTGACAAAACTTATGTTCCATTTCAATGTTCCCTTCATATTTTTATGTGGATAAAATATCATTTTTAAAAAAATATTTTTAACTTTCAAAAAATATATTTCTGTTTCAAATAAATATTTCTGAAGACACAATATTTTAATTTCAAATTATTCTTCACAACTAACAAGAATTTTCATTTAAAAACTGTCTAACTGACTTCGTTGATTTGTCCCTTTATTTTTCATCGTTTTTTTTTAAAAGTGATTGCAAAGGGTACTGTGAACTATTGAGAAAAAGACTTACTTGATAGTACAGAACTCAGATGCTCAAGTCACATAAATTTGTTCTTAATTCTCGAAAAAAACGTCATACTCATGTACACTGTATTAAAAATAAGCAAAATAAAATAAACTGTTCTCTTTGCCCTTTCCGATGACAAAGGAAGCTCTTGTAAAAAATAACTATATCATCTTATCCTTTTTAACACCTAGTGGTCATGGTCGCGAACTCGGATTCCTCGAATCATGGCTTTGAATCATGTTGCCTCTATAGACCCACCGTGTAGCGGACTCAGGTACATTTAATCTGTAGAAGCTCTAAATCCTCCCGTTATTAAGGTGTAGAAGTTTGCAGTGGAAGGAAATAGTTCGAGAGTTGTCCTTGAAATTTGATAGAGGTTCAAAATGACGGGGTATGGCGCAAACAGCCTTCGTATTGCTTTTTACTGTGACATTATTAAACAATCAATCAAAACAACGATTGCTTTGCTTCGAAATTAAGTTCGCTGAAGGCCAAGTAGTTATAAATAATCAATTAATTAAATGTGAAAAAAACAAAATAAATATAACTTAGCCGTAACATTGAAAACCGTGTGAAATGTTTATACATCAGTTTTAAAGGATCTTACTGCAAGAAACTATTCACTCTAAAGTTTCGCTATTCTTTCAGTATTTTCACAGCTTTGTCTAGTTTTCATCATTACACCTATTTAACTGAGCTTGAGCTCCAAAGTTTCTGTTTAAATTGAAGATGCAAACCCCATAGCGAGCTGTTGTTTGTTGGCAGCTCACGCACTTCTACTCGTTGTTTTAGAACCTGGAACTTACAAGTGTTCAAGATTAAGAAAATTTGCATACTTACTCAAATTACTCGAAAAGTGCTGAACAAAGGTAATACTCTTTCTTTTAAATTACGAAGAAGACTTTTAGTGTTGATTATGTGATTGTACACGTACATATGAACCGCGAACTTAGAGGAAATTCTCTATGATCACACATGCCAACTTACGTGCTTCATTCATTTGCGGATCCTGATGACTTTCGTGGTCTTTTTTTCTATTTCTAATTTTGTTAAAAATCCAAAACAATCAAATAAAATCAGGGACCGTCAATATTTCAATAAGGAAACGAGATGGCGAATCGTCAGAAAATTTCAGGCAGAACACATTTAACAACAAATTTATAGAGACCCATGTACCACTTAGATTATAAATAGATTATTTGATATTCCAGCATTATGTTCAATATAAGGAGAGAGTTTAATGAGATTGAACCCGTAGACAGAAGATCATCAAAGAACCACTCAGACTCATGAAGATTATATTCGTCTATTGCGGCAAAGCATAACAGAAGGGCAAATGCTTCTCTACTGCTTCGTTAACTTTATGCGAGCCTGGAACCCAAATGTCAATTGTTACTCTTTCGAGATGGTTGTGTGAGAGAAGTAGGCTTTCAAAAAGACCTGAAGTTTGTACCCCTCTTACTTCTGTGCACGGATAAGTCAATTTAACATGAAACGGAATTCAACAGCGTCGAATCATTGAACAATGGCTCCTATTCATCATTTTTTCAACTTTGATGATGAGCCCAGATTCAACATAACCTGTGTAGCAGAGGAGATTTGAGGATCAGAACAGACATCATGTTGAAAAAGAGTATTGACCTTCTACCATTCTATAGAATCTGTGTGACTGCTCTGAGATGCAGGGTTAAGACTTGAAGACCTATGGTCGCCTTTGAGGATACAATTTTCCATTTTCCATTTTGTAGATTGTCTACATAAGTCTCAAGTGAACAACGAAGTTTTGGAGATCGAGGCCATCGGATTTGGAGATTTGGGCAGCCTTATGTCTAGACTGTAACACTATAGAATATAATTGGGATGTTCTCGGGAGGGCAATGGCAACTCTTCTTCCCCTCCCAGAATCATACATGTCTAGAGCGTATCATTGCTGACTACTACCTCAGTAATAAACTATTTCATATTTAGCTCTTTCTTCCTGTTGGGAAAATTGTGTAACTTTACAAGGGGATATCACTCCCTGTTCATGTCCTTTTTTAAACATTATTTTGCGCTGATGAACCATGAACACGAATGTGCGATTAAACCCTATCTGTTGTATGGGTTTTTATGTATTATAATATCTAATCTCATTAAAATATGTATTTCATAATATTTAGAAATGCATTTCATTTTGTATATACTTAGTTACATTCAATTATGTCATTCATAAAATAATCAATAAAACCATTGGTGTTCAATACTCATATTTATGAAAAATTGGCTGCTTAGTGAGCCAGAGTTCATATTTCGTAGGTTAAAAAATCATGCAGGAAATTATACCTTTCAATAATTAATTCTTCACTGTTGAATTCGTAAAAGATCAAAATTAGTATTTTATAGTATTTATTTTACGTTACACTTTTCATTAAACATTGCAGTGATACGAAACTAAAAAAAATACGATAAAAAGACATAAATATCTTTTTTTTATATCGATGTACATTCTACCATAAGAAGTAACATCAGGAAAATGCATTGCAGAAAATTATAATTTTAGTTTCTCAAGAGATTTACATGAGGAAAAATTCATCCGAAACCATCTCTTGAGTCTGTGCAAAAATATAATGTCGGAGCAACTGCGTTTGTGAATGAACAATATCTTCACATCTGAGGGTCATCACGTACATGAACGTAAGAATATCTCTAAATGTTAAAAAAACATTCATTGCGTAAAGTTTTCATCGTCATTATGCAATTATATATAGTTTCATCATTATATATCGAAAACAATGCATCAATCAAAATTTCGAGCTCGGAAAGTGCTCCAAAGAAGACTGTCTCACCTCCGGAAAAACGATCAGTGGACGTTACTGCAGAGAGTTGCTCTATTCAGATATTTCTCATTTCTAATAACTCCATTGCCATTCATTAACACGGGTACTTTTTGAACCATCCTCATATTGAAATAGACTAATCATAATTAAATTATGCATTCATTTCATGCAATCTTTTTGTGTTTGAATTTTTTCAAAAAAAGTTATTGAATATAATAAATCTGAACAAAAGCGAAAAACAAAAAGAATTTCCTAACTTAAACTCTCGTAAATTCCTTTCTTAGAAGTATTATTTGTTTCACAAACCATTGAGCATGAACAACTATTAGTTCTGTTGGAAAAATATCATTACTTTTATGTCATTTAACATTATGGTACATTATTCGCTGAAAATATTTCGAGTATCGAGTTCAAAGACACATTATAATTATTTTATGATGTGCTATTCATTTGTTCGAAATGTTTATAGTTTAGTTCTATTGTCCAATAACACTTGTGATACCCCTTGAGTATATTTCCTTCTCTTTCCATTCTCCATAACTTCACTGGAGCAAACAAATAGAAAGCCAAATAACGACTAAAACTAAGTTGTTCATTCAGATCTACAAATAGTTGATATTTTAACCTTAACCTATTTTATACGAAGCAATAAGTCCCCATTCGCATTTTGATTTAACTCTTAAATATACTAAAGATTGTTCTTACCATTGTTCGAGGCAGAATTAACGATGCGAATGCGTTTTTTTCATACAAAAATTTCTATCTACATTTTTTTCATCCAAGTCAATGCATTTTCTACCTTTGTATTTCAGTCGAAGGAAATGATAGATAAGTATAAAATTGAAAAATGTCTCTAAATCTCATTGAAAGGATCAGAACAAAAATGTTTTAAACATTTATTTGGATTACAATTACAATATTTATTTTTAAAGAATGTTTATTTAAAATTCCAGATTTAGCAAGAAAAAAAAATTCGTTCTCTCTACCAGACTGTGTTGAAATATTAACTTCTCGGATGCAATTTAAAAAAACAAGCGCGAGCATTTCTCTGAAAACCTAAATTTATACACCATAATTTGATAGTCTACAGAACGTGAAATTTTTCGTGAAAGTAACAATAGAGTTAGGGGATAGAATTTCTTCCTTCTCTCAAATACAGATTAGAAGTAAATTTATTTACAAAGAACGCGAGCTGAAAAATCTTTTTTTTATTCTTTCGAAAACGGCATTTCGGAATTGTCTCTTATTTTAAAGGTTACCTTAGTTAAATATTTTAATGCTTTTCTTTAACCATAATAAAGAAATCTTTATAGCAGTCTTTTTTTATATCTACTAAATTTTTTAAAGATTCTGCGAGGGCGTTGTTGTTTCAGCTTCAAATTTGATTTCGCAAGAAACAATTCAAATTTGATTTCGAATTTATTTGTGATGCATGATTTTGAATAATTTGCCAATAAATTAAATTTCATTTTCTCGTTATTGCGTCAAAATCTACGATTTATTTCGCATGGTGGTTAAACATTATGATTAATGTATTTCTTTTTATTACTTGAATCAAAAATTATCTTCAATTAAACAATAAATATTTTTGTTTTATTAAAGGTAAATATTTGAAACAATTAGTGTGCGAGTTAATAATAACAAAAAGATCCACACAAAAAAAAGTATATCCTTATTGTGTGGATATTCTGTCCCAGCTTAAATTTTTACCGCTGTCAATTTAATTGCTAAATTAATAAGATAATAGAAAGGTAAATATTTAAGACTTGTAAAATCTGCTCGCATATTCTTTAGAAAACTTTTGCGTAGCCCTAAGGGTAAATAGACCAAATATTGAGAAGCATTGCCCTAGATCGGAAGACGTCAAACTTTTTTCAAAAAGGTCGCTATCGTAGCACTTTTAGACGAGGGGCGCAAAGCAAGCAAACTGAGATACACTTACCAAGGCTATTCTATATAGAGAAAAACAGCCGAATATTTTTAAAAACTGTTTTAGCAAGTGATTTCCTTTATAGTATTTATGTACACATGCACTCACAAATTATTTCCATTTAAGAATAAACATATTATAGAACTAGTTAAATTTGTATTAAAATGTTTGAGACGAATGTATTTTTTCCTGACATAATATTTTATTATAATGGAGCGGAAAATAAGTACTTCCTATGGGTAAAGCTGTTTGTAAATGGTCATGTGTTAATAATGATCTTTATTGAGATATCCTATATTTCGTATAAGAAAATATGCCTTCCCGTTGTTAATTACTACCGAAAACAGAAATAAATCCCCGAGCATACGATTTTTATTGGCCGTATAGTTATCTTCCGAAAGATATTTATGAAAAGTGTTGGATCCATGTTTTTAAATATCATTGTTAGCGTATCATCTTTGTGTAGATCATTCACTCAATATTGGAGGTCTGATTGAAGCTCCTCGATAGTGGATTATGAAACACTGAAATGTCTTTAGCACTTGCATCAAAATCCGGAAACTGCTCTTATAAATATTTATCTAGTAATTCTGCCATGCCAAAATAATATTAAAATCACGAACTGAATTAAATACAGAGGGTGGATCTGATTTGATTTATGGGTTGTAGTTTATCAACCCCTGCTCTATCACAATCAAAACATTTTTTGGGCTTATTATTTATCTTTTTCACCTTGCACTTAAAATTTAATTTTCAGGAGAAGCTCTTTATTTATCTTTATTGTTTCTTAAATCTCTGGGAAGCGCAACTATGTTTATGGAATTTATTGGATCAAATTAAGACAGATTGATAGAATGTTTATTAACATATTTAGAAGCAACACAAGAGGGCTTTTGGTGATCGATCTCGAAATTTTGGACATAGGTAAAGTTATTAGAACGACACGTGAGGTAATACATCTCTTTCCAAACTTCCACCCCTCGATCTAGGAAGAATTAGAAGCTTCGACGGATGTAACGTGAATTAGTTCCACTACCCTCGAACCCCTGACATGAAGGAAATAACGTCACCATAATTTCACAATCATGACCATCACCAGGATACCACGACCAGTCAGTTAAACGAAGAAGGATACACAAGCACATTTTTATATTGTACAACTGTTCAGTCATTTCTTAGCTTATTCAATATTTTTCAAAATAATTAAATCCAGCGGTTGTGGAGAAACCTAAATCCGATCTCAATCATGCTTCTATTTCACGAAGCGAATTGACGATCCTAAACTTGGAAGGAATAACACACAAAATTAAGTCTCTATTCGAGGGAATTAGAATACGCTAAGTAATAGTGAAGTAAAAGACACAATTTACTTGTTACATAAACAAATAAATATGAAAAAATACAAGCGGAGACATAATATAAAACAGCCTCATGAACGTGCTGTTTTCTTTCAGAATTTTGAGAAGAAAAGTTCTTTAAATAGATCCACACACAAAGGGAATGGAAAAAGAGAATTCACTAACGAAAAAGAAGAGTAAAGAGGATTCTCAAGCTACAGTCATCTGAAGTGAAACTTTTCAGACTCCGTGTAGCAAAAGGACATCGAATGTGTGGAACAAATAGCCGAAGGGCACTTGGAGGCAGCATTTGGAAAGGCATCACGTGGTGCACAAATAACATTGTCAATGCTTAGAGCACGGTCAGCCACTCAAGCTAACTGAGATACACTGCTCAAAACAATTAAAGGATATTTTAAGTCTTATATAAAATAACGGTATAAGCGAAATTTTTTTGCAGAAAATGGAAGGAGAGAGTCACAAATGCAAATTTTTCTCACTTTCAAATTTCGGAGTATGCACATTTTGAGTCTGACGTCAAAAATGATGCCTTAGCGCTAGCGAATGAAACTTGCCTTTAAACTTAACGAAAGACAAAGCGGAAAAGAATGATCGACGTTCAATAAGTGTGTTGTTTTGATGATTGCGATGTCTCAACGAAGACATTTAACCGATTCAGAAAGAAGCCTGGAGAATTGTTGGACGGTTAGAGGGGTGGGTGGGCAAACACAAGCCGAAGTAGCAGAAGCTACTGGAGTTGCACTAAGTGTGATTTCCAGAATCTGGAACCGTTTCTTCGAGACTGAAAGTGCAGGCCGAAGACCAGGGAAAGGTCGAAGACGTGCAATAACGCCCAATGAAGATGGATATTTTACACTAACGGCTCGGAATATGAATGCCACTCTTCTTCAGCAACACCTTCGCTCGGCTACTGGCACCACAATTTCGACTCAAACTGTCCGAAACCGGCTCCACGCTGTAGGACTGTATGCTCGCCGACCAATGGTATGTGTTACACTAAGAACAAGGCACCGTCGCGCCTGTAGGGAGTGGGCAACCGAGCATGTGAACTGGAGGAGAAATGAATGGAGCGATGCTCTTTTCTTTGACGAATCCCGTTTTTCTGTTCATCCTGATGATAGGCGTATTTTTATCTGGATGGAAAGTGGCGCTAGAAACAATCGTGCGTTCGTGCTCGGAAGTTTCAGATTTGGCGGAGGTGGAGTGATGGTCTAAGCTGGCATCTCCATTGATGGGTGCACCGATCTTTACATCATTCGAAATGGAGCTCTGACCGGTCGCCGATATAGGGATGAGATCTTAAGACCTATTGTAGTCCCGTACTCAGCAGCAATTGGAGATGACTTCATCTTAATGGACGACAACTGCAGGCCACATCGTGCCAAGTTAGTGGGTGATTTCTTTTTCGAGGAATGGAATGATCAGCATGTTCTCCGGACCAATAGAATACGTTTTGGACATTCTAGGCCGACGAGTTGCAGGCCGCCTACCACCCCCACGAACTCTAGTGGGAAAGAATACCCCAACTCCTCATCAATAGCCACATTGACTCCATGCTTCAAAGGTGTTCAGCGTTGCTGGACGTCCGGGAACACCATACCCCCCACTAAAAACTTTTTTTTCCGTATAAATACCCTTTTATATTCGTTTTTTCTCGAATGCACAAATTGTGTTTTTCCCCCCTTTTGTGTCCAAATGCTAAGTAAAATGCATTTTTTTTCCTGCTAAACATGTTTGATTTTTTTTCTTATATAGCCTACCACGTCTGTCGATCATGTATCAATCATATAAACAATTTCCAATTTTAATCCCCCAAAACCTCAATATCTAATTGTTTGAGCAGTGTATTCGAATTGCTCCAAAATTTTCCATTTTTTGATTTTATTGTTAAAAAGCAGACGGTGCTTCGTTGTATCTGTACATGCATTATTTTGAAAATTTGATCAATTGAATATTTGAAAACTGAATTTTAAAATCGAAAACAAATATATCAAGCTGTTTCTGTATTTATTCATTTATTTTGCAAAATGCTATAGGATTTGTCCTGCTTTCGTCAAAATCAGCTTTATGCACAATGTTTAAGTTTGGTATACTATTCCTGTACACTAAATTAAATTGCTTTTTAATAAACACTAGCACTCTTAAGATTCCATTTTTTTCCCATTTTTTTTTTAATATTTGTTGCACAAAAGTTATGGAAATTTCGAATTGAAAATTTTTAAATTTTATTTATTTTAAACTTTAAATTATACAGTGAAGTGAGTTGTTTTCTAATAAACATTCACAAATGTAAAATGTTACCTAATATTTTTGCATCATGAAGTTGAGTCATACATTTTGAAAATTTTTATTTATTATTTTATTGAAATTTTAGAAATTATAATTGTGTTCATTGTATAAAATGTGGTATTTATAAACATTTAGTAATTTTTAAAGGTGTGTACCTATCGTACCTAAGTGTACATATATATATAAATGCGTTAAATATATATAGTTACGTATAACTTACCTAAGTGTACCTATAATTAAGTAAATAGTTCACAAAAGAAAAAACACAGCTATTGCCATTATTAATTGCTCGTATACATATTATTTAGTATAAAAATGTGATAGCCTTTGCGTAAGTAGATGCGTAATTATGCAGATATATCTTAATGCTAAAATATGACTTCCCTCACTATTAATTTCAAAAAAGTGAAGAGTATTTCAATTTGGCTTAAAATAAACTCGACTTTCCATGTCGAAGGTACCTCAGCTACCCCCAGCGATCAGATACTCAAACACGCCATCAACAAAAACGTTTCACGACCTATAAATCCTCACATTGTATGGAAAAAAATTATAAGAAGAAATCTACTTAATCATCCCTCCCTCCAAGTGCGCTATGAAGATAAAACATTCTAATGTCAGGGGTGTAGAAATAACTTGGCATGCTCCCATTATTTGAAGCATCTCTCACCGCATTCTGGAGAGAAACACAAGAAACGTTAGCTATATGGAAGAATACAGAAGTATTTTGATAAGGTAAACAAATTTGTATTTTAAATGAATTCAAAAATGTAAAAATTGCAGCTAATCGTATTTTCTACGTGCTGCCTGAAACTTTTATTAAAATTTTTATTTCACATCTGATCCTTAAAAATTTGTTTTCAAAAGATTGAAAACTAATTGTCTAGTTTTTTTATATCCCTGAATTTGAATATTGGAATTCTTGCAAATTAATCATTTTTACTAGACTATTTTTTAAATATTATAGTGTCTAAAAAATGCATTTGTTTTAGGCGTAATTTTCAGACTTCACATTATTTCAGTCACATTCAGACGTCCCGTGTAATCACATTATTTTAATAAAATGATCGCATATGTTAATTTGAAATTTTTAATCATTTGAAGACTGACTACTACGGATCGATACAACTCCTTATTTATATTTTTCAATACGTTGGCAATGTACTACTTATTACATTCTATTATTTTTTGAGGTGGAACTGAAACATTTATTCCTGGAAAGTAACCGGCCGATGCTTCTTATTTTTAAGTTTGTAGATTGGAGATGAAATACCGTAAAGCTTAATCACTCGGGTAACCATAAAAATTATTAAACATTTGAGAGGAAATACTTAAAAATTAATCAAAATATAGAAGGTGGAAAAACTGTCAAAAATTTCTTTCCTCTCGAAATGTCTCGACTGATTTTAATTTACTTTGAAATGGAATTACAATATTTTTCCATGTGTCGCTGAAATACTCAACAATAAACGTTCAAGAAACAATGGAGAGTGAGATCCCAAAGAAACTCAAAAATATGTAGTGATTCCTATCAGAATATATGCTTCTACTGCATTTTTTTCCAGGATCAATGAAATAATGAAGAAATGATGAACATTGTTTCTCTTCCTTATGTCCAAAGTGAAAAGAAGTCCCAAATTATATGACTATCCTGTCTTGTAAAACCTTTATTTGTTAATGCATTGTTTATAGGGATAAGTGCCTAATTTGTGTACCTTCTCATGGGATGTAAATCAGAATGTTCCATTTAACCTCGCCACAAAGTCATTTTTGAATAATACTTCAAAAATGCAAGAGGGCAACCTTTTTTATTCTTGATGTAATAAATAAGATACCAGATTAAAATCAATAATCAACGCTAATTACGCGTTAAAGCGTCTTCGTCTTGCATTTAAAGCACAAATGAATAATCAGTAAATTATATTTGAAATGTTTTATTATTTCAAAATTTATTTCTGGTACACATGTTTGAAAGATTTAGTTACATTTTTCTTGAATTTTATTAGCCTTTTATGTGTAAAGTAATCTTAATTTATTATTCTTTTTTCCTCTCAAAATAAGACAATATCATTTCATTATTATCTTTATATAATAGTTTGAGTTTAGCTACTGTACCATCAGAAGCAATCTTTATCTGGAAGTGTTTTGGGATTATTCACTAAATGAATGCTTTTATGCATGGTGCTGAAGTGGAAGACCTTTTTTTTTATTTACATTGATAAGAAGCGATACTTTTTAGGTCATTTAGAAAAACATTACCAGTTTTTCCATAAAAACATGCTTACTTAGAACACAGCATCAATTAGTACCGAAGAAAACAATAACATCTTAGTTCGTAAAACAATAAATCTCTCGTGTTCTGCTATCTATAGCCAGCCATCTTTAACACGTATTCTCTCCTATAGTTACTTCATTTCCTTTTTCTTCCTCATTACTTTGAACCATCTAATTGTTCAGAATCTATACGTCCTGATTTGACGTCAAAAAGATCTGATGGATTTCCAACAATCATCAAATAGAACTTTTGACCATAAGTCGATCCAGTGTGGAATAGCACATTGTTCCTCTAGTTTAAACTAGTGCCATAAAAGCATCTTATTCTTCCAAGAGAAAATGACTCATGAGTCTAATTTTACTTAGCTACTACCTTCTTCAATCTTATATTTTTAACTATGCTTCCATATGGATTCGTAATCGGTAACACCAAGAGGAATCTTCTTTTCTTCCACAATTTTTCTTAGCATTCGAAGTAAACTTTGTTTTTCATGCAAGACGTTTCTTACGGCATATATCCAAGATGCAATAGAGCATTTAATTCAGGACTTTACCATTAAATTCCATTTGAAGCATGAAGCTTGTCTGAAGAGCTAAGAGTATGTTGTTAAGAATTTCGCTTTCAGAAGGTGTCTTGAAATGGAATCACTATTTCTATTCTCATCATTGTAATTTTTATTTAGTTTATGAAAAAGAGAGGAACATTTACCTATGTACAGTTCCATTGAACAAAGTATTGAAAAAAATAGCAGACAGACGCGCGCAATTGTCTAAGCTTCAAACAGAGCTTTGTCTCGCAATGCACTGCAAACCAGCGCATGAGCGAAAGGAACCAAAAAATGAAAGAGAAACTGAGGAGAAAAAAAGAGGATATTTCAATAGCAGAATGGTTCATACCTCTACGGCGATCAAAAGGATTGCTTCGGATGCTGTGGGTAGAACATTAATTTATATGCTTGCTATACAGGAAATGAAAGAAATTAGATGGAAAAGAAATTGTAATATAAATAAAAACTTCAAAAATGTAGTAAAAGTCAGGCAACTTTAAGGAGCTGAAGTAAACGTTACAAAAATAATCGCTTCTCAAAGAAGTTTTGAGGTCAAAATGACGACTGGGGTCCTCCTGATGTTAATGACTATTAACTTTGATAAACAAGTGCTTCTAAATTCCTTGAAAAGTTTTCTTTTCAAGGGACTTTGTACCTTTGCACCTTCAAAAATTCGATTTTTCAAATTTGTTTTTAAAAAATAGTACTGAATGTTAGGAGCGTTTTAAAGCAAATTGCGTCAAATTCCTACAATTATTACGCCCTGTGCAACAAAAAATGTAAATGTCTAAAGTGGCTTGTTCTATGTAATGCAATGTAAACAAACCTCTTTTTCTCAGTTTGCTATTTTCACACTTTCCCACAGGATTAAAAAAATGTTTTGCATGCAGAGCTTTACAATTTTACATGAGTTTTGTACTTGTAAATCTTTATTCTGTGAACCTCAATTTTGTTAATAGAATGAATAGATTTTATTTTATAACATGATACACGAAAAAAAAAGTTACTAAATACAAACTTGATATCTTTTTAATTTTTCGAGTTGTTTAACGTAAGATAAATTTAAAATTTGAGATTTACAGAATAAGGTCATTATTTAGCTTTAATTTGGTATAAGAATTATGGTTCTACTATACATTTTTCAAATGTTTTCTTGTGGGTAACGTAAGGTAAGCTAATTTATTTTTTAAATTTTTGTACGCATATTTCACAATGTATAAGAAAATATATTAATTTAATAGCAAAACTCGACCCAATATTTTAAACGATGCACTTTATTACACAAACTGGCAAAGTTTCATATTGAAATGAGCAAAATTTGTTGTTTTATGAAGAATCGAAAAAAGTTTGTCAAAATGTTCTACTTTTGATTTCGTAAGGTACTAAGTCCTCTTAAAGAAATAAGTTAATTACTCTCAGGAATAAGTAATTATTGTACTTTACTGAAAGGTAATTTGTATGATATGCAAACGAATTGTTTGGATCCCTATTACTATGAGATTTCTATTAATAAATTGGCCTTGGTAGCCAACCGGTCAGGGCCGCAATCACGCGACCGGCATTTCTTCCGTCGAGTCGTATGCTTGAATATTGATTGGCACTAAACACTGGCCGTAGAAAGGGCTGATGCACGTTAAACCTATCGAGGTTCTACGTCCTTTAGTTGGCGTAGTGGGAAATTTGGAGAGAGACTAGCTCAGGTGTCGTCCTCATCACTTGATTTAGGCTCAAAATTAATCAATCCATCACCTATGGTCTTCATAATACATCTAAGTATTATGAAGTTAATTAAGCGATCCAAAACAATAAAACCCTATTGCTCACCGTGAGGAATAGTATCTATCCTCAGTGTTACTTCTCTACCAAGGTAATTCATACCACAAATCTTACTATGATTATTTGTATACGCAGGAAATGATATTGATTGGAAAAGATTAAGTTGATTTTAAATTTATATCCCTCCAATGTTATTATTATTTCAGAACAAAATAATGAACAGCCGGGAGGGTTTCAGGAACAAATATTATTCAATATTCGAAACGTTTCGCAACACAAGACAGGATACAAAACATATATAATTCATAGATTCACTAACATCACTCCATCAATCTGCTAACGAGGTCTCTCGCCTTCATCGAGCTTGCACTACTTGTGCTTTCGCTTATCGTGCTTGAGCTTCTAACCAAAAGAACATGTAGCGTCATCTGGCTACCGTTTAATAACACATGGAAGGGAATGCTAAATTACAGTGTTACAAGTTCTTTTTTTTTGTAAAATGCCAGCGAAAAATGTTTGGTTTAGAAAATTATATTTTTTTTAGTTATTCTAAAACTAGTTAAATCAAGTGATGCAGTACAGAAGTTAGTTTCAGTTAATTTTTCAAACAGCACCGATGTTCGACAACCAACGAATTTTTTTTTTTGCATACATTCCTTAGAGAACAAACAAACCCTTTGTGGGAATGCACGAATGTTCTTAATGTTCCGTTTCATGAAAAGTAAATTAAACCCAGATGATTTTTATGAACAAATATACATTACCATTACTGTTAAGACAGATGCAAATTCATTTTGAGAGTACAAATTCCAAAAATGCGCACGTAACACAATTGAATTACTCGAGGACCGTTTTATCATTTTTACTCATCTGATATTTATACTCTGAAATAGAAATATATTAATTTTATCTACGAACTAGTTCCATTCCATTAGTTTCTGTTTTCCATTCTATAGGTTATCGGTTTGGGGCAAGGGAAGTCGATTCACTGTTTGCGGATAATTTAAATCGATTACAGGTGTCAAACCCAGTAGCGCCGATGCCAAATTTTAGATTCGATGTCTGTATTCCTTGTCATAAGCAGATTGATGTATTGACTGGAGATCCGAACTCTTTAGGAGTCTTTCCGATTGTTTCAAATGAAAGCTGATATATTTATTCACTTATTCGAATACTGAATTATATCGCTTTCGGAAATTCAAATTCACATATAAAAACTCCCTACTGAGAAATAATATTCTTTTTTCTCTTCATATATGTATTCCTTCAACATAGTTTTCAATTCAACTTGATGTGAAGCTGTGGAACGGAATGTTTTCACCGAATGCAGGTCTGGGCAGTAAGAGCTTCTCTTTAATCGTCTTGATCATATTTGTAATAATTAACTCTCTGCATAGTTTTTTTAATAAATGTAAACAGAACAAAAATTTCGTTCACGTTGATTAGAAAATCTTGCTCTTCTACATTAACTTTTAATTACCAGCAAATTATGTCCTTCAAAGGGTTCTAATTTAATGATATTTGGCAAATTGAAATGCATGAATTCGACAATAATTTCCGTACATTCATCATATTCCAGAAATTCTAAAAGCAGAGAAGTTTCCATATAATTTTTAATAAAACCCAAAAGTGATTCTCAGTCAAAATTATCAAAAATTTGACATGTTAAATTTATTAATTTACTAAATGTTAAATTTATTAATTTACTATTTAAATTTATTAAATTTATTAATCCATTTATAGTAAAAGGCATGAAAAAAATAAGGCTTCCGTATAAAATTATACATTAAAACCTAACTTATTAACTGTTTGAATTTTAAATTATTATAATAAAAATTTAAAATTCAAACAGTTTTCCTTTTTCAAATTAATTTTATTTCATAATTCAATAAAATCATGTCATCATAATAAGCAATAACAGTCGATCAGGAAAAAAATTGAGCTTATATATTAATCGAATAATACATGATCAAGTTTAAATAGAGACATATAATATATGCTCATATATTATACAGACTCAAATAATATATGCTGAAGTAAAAAAAAAAAATACGGAATTAATTTCATTTTCGATGAATGAAAATCAAATAGAATATTAACATTGAATTAAGAAGGCCATTTTGGAGGGATATCATTAGAAGACAAACATATCACTAAGAACTTTTAAAAATATATTTTTTGCTTCTACCTTACATAAAAATAATCTAACAATTCAGATAAGGGATCTTCCAATTACCTATAGTTAGTCTCAAATGTATAGATAATTCTTTCATAGCATTTCATCTTAAACTGTGTGTCTGCAACAATAAGAACAAATACTGAAAAAGAAACTCTAAAAAATGGCATGACTGACAAAGACTCTCTAATCTCGTTAACTTTGAACTGTCTTTATTTGCATTTCTTAAACAACAATTAGTCTGCTTAGATTTAAAAACGAATCTTGAAAAATAAAGCGAATTTATGGAAGGTTATAATACATTTAATATGGAAAAGTGAAAGTAGGTGAATTTACTTTATAAGAATTTCCAAGAGAAATTTAATGGTTTTGCTTCGTCAAGTCAATTTACGAAATGTTACGAGGAAATGATTTCTATTTATAGCTAGCTGAACTCACACACTAACACACACACACACACATATAATATGGTCATAACACGAAAATATCCATTTAACATACAGTTTTCTTAAAATTTTTAAATGTTTTAATTACTGCATGAAATTTTTTTAATTGATATCTATATAACTTTCTACAGTTCAGGACAAAAAATATGATACACAATTTATTCAGAAAAAGGGATTGTTAGTATAAGGTACGAAGGATGTAACAAAAGATGTTTTTCTTTATAGAAAAATTTAGAGATTAAATCAAAATGGTATTTGTCACACATTCATTCAAGAATGCACAATTTTTCCGCGTGACTCTTCAGTACAATTACTTTCGATAATCACCTTCTGAGTCGAAAAGAGGGTTTTTGGTTGGTCCACGAGGCCACTTAGTGTTGGATCTCATTATTGGACCTGAACCCCCTGAGCTATCATTTGAACATTGCAATAGTCACGTCACCATTAAATACATAGGTGGTCGCTTCGTTTCTGGGAGATACAAGTAACTTTTTACTATATCATGTAGTTAAATTTGGTTTGAATAAACACACTAAACTTAAACCGAAGAGTGAAATTTGTTATAGAACATTTATTTATTATAAATTAAGACTAAAAAGCGCATTTATTAAAAATTACAAAATGTTATGTAAATACAGCTACACTAAGACTACGTTTGACTGATAATTACATAAATAAAAAATAAGTACAAAATAATTTGTTTTCTTATATATATACCTGAGAGATCAAAATCAAATATTTGACTATTAAATGGATGACGATATACAAGTATATGACATGCGATGATGAATATTCAGAGGATACTAGAAATCGAGTCGTTGTATCTTTTTCACATTAAAAGCATAATGATAAAAAAAAAGGATCTTGATCGTAAAAATAACTTCGTTATTGTAGAGGGAAATAAATATAATCAGGATTCAGGAGAAATTAAGGAAACAGGGTAGGCCATCATACTTCAAAGAGTCACTTTTATAACATGGAATACTGATACCGATTCATAGAAGCAAACTTACAACTAAAAATCAATTTCAATACGATTCCATCCAATTAGTGTCATTTTCCACAACAAATATGCGTGTCATAAGTTTACAATAGCACATGTGGCTTTTAAATAACGATACTGAAGCTGTAAATCATTTTTTTTTTGATGTCATACATATTTATTAATCTCACCTTCAACATATCCCCTTCCTCTATCCTTACAACACTCCATTCGAATCTTAATTTGTTCGAAACAGTGTTAGAAGTCTTCTTCTGTCAACTCCTTCGAGACTCATGCTGCTTTCTCTTTCACAGATTCAACGGAATCAAATCATGTTCTTTTTATATACACATTTCACCTTAGGAAACAGACAGAAGTCACTTGGCGCATGATATGGTGAATAAGGTGGATGTCCTGACACTGGGATGGGATGCTGTACTTGGCACAGAAAAGTCTTGGCAGACAATGCGGAGTGACTTGTCTTTCCACGATTCAGGTCGTTTTTTCAGTTTTTATTTCACATAGTTCAGCAAGAACGTGAAGGTAGTAACATTGATTAATAATTTGATCTTCAGAAACCCAGTGAAAGACGCCTGCCACTTTCTCTTTCACAATTTCAACTGACTGAAATCTTGTTTCTTTTACTACAGAATTCACCTCAGGAAATAGATAAAAGTCAAATGGTGCAAAATCCATAAAATAAAACGGATGGCCTAACACTGGAATGCTGTACTTGGCTAAGAAAAGTCCTGACAGGCAGTATAGAATGACTTGTCCTTCCACAATTCAGATTGTTGTTTCCTTATTTCTCAGAGATCAGCAAGAACGGGAAAGTAGTAATGTTGATTGATAGTTTGACCTTCAAGGAGCCAGTGAAGGTACGCAATCCCATGAATATCAAAAGAAAAAAAATTATCATTCCTTTGAATTTGATTTGCTAATTCGAGTCGTTTTTGGCTCTCGGTGTAGACGGACTCTTTTAGTGCATGGATTAGTTCTTCGTTTTGGTATCATAAGTACAAAACTATGACTCGCACAAGTTATTATCATTTCTAATAAACTTGAGATATTTTCAACGGCATTCAAAGAGTCTGTGCTAACATTTTTCCGCTGTTCTTGTTGTTCAAACTTGAGAACTTTAGGCACCATTTTGGCTCACGCTTTTTGCATATTAAAATTGTAATATAAAATTTGTGGTATGGATTCTTTGTCAATTGTTACAGACTCAGAAGTGGAATGATATTTAACCGACGGTCAGACCAAACTAGATTACCGTGGAAAGGCGACCAGAGCGTGAATTATCTTCAACATTTCCTCGGTCATCTTGAAAACGCATAAACCACTCAAAGACACGTGCACACGCTAAATATGCGTTGTGATAAACTTCTTCCAAAAATTAAGTATATTATAAGTTATCCGGCCATGTATGAGACTATAGGGAAAATTCAGGAAATATTCGTACATTTCTTACCTGCGAAGATATTGCCTAGGTTTCAAGACTTTCTAGAAACCCGTTTTTTTACCATGTTGCTAAATCATTGCCAAATCTGTCACCGAGACTAAGAGGTCATAGCCTTAAGCTTTCCTTCGTTGATTGTTGAAATCTCCGTAAATTTCTCTTTTCTTTCACAGAGGAATGTTGTAGGGAAACGTCATCTCGGACTCGTAGCTGAATGAACTTTCTGCTCCACGATCTCCACTAGAACAGTGATAGATACTCCTAGTACATCGTCACTCCAAATGTACGTGTGTTGACATCAGAAGCACCCAGTTCTTCGTCTGATCCCCAAAAAATACAAACTATTCAGTTTACTTATTTATTTTTTATTTGTCCCGTTGTTACTATTACTGTATCCATGGATAAGGTGGAGTGCACATAGATAGTAGGTGGAGATAGTCTCAGAGGCATGAGCCGTTGCCAAATAGGGCAATTGCAATTTTAAAAAGATTTGCGTAAAACTGTTGGGCAGTTATGAATATGCTCTAATGGCAGACATGTGTCCGGACAATTTCTATTAAAGACGTGGACTCTTATGTTTCCTGGGGTGAATTTTCATGACTTTGGGGTGATTTGCTCTGAGTCTTGATACACTTATCCTAGTATAATATTAATATTTGAGAACTTTTCAAACTAAAAACAAGTATGCAGATTTTAAATACAATACCTTAACATTAGGTAAATTCAGATTAATTGTACACTTTTATTTATTAAATCAAGTTATTTTATTTACTTAAAAATGACATTAATTTGCTTTTACAAATATTAAGAAATTAGGAACAAACTATGCGAGGGAAGGATATTATGAATCCTTTGCATTCCTTTTCATTCTAAAACAAACTGTTTTAATTTTGTTTGATTGCATTCTTATTGTGTTATGAATAGTTTATGACTAACAGTATAAAAACCTCTCAAAAGTGAGTTCTATATTTACGCTTGATTAATGCAAGATATTTATTTGCAATCTTATAACAATCTTATTCCTGTTCATACAGTTTTTGATTTAAAACAACTAAAATTTGTTTACGAGTGTAAACGTCTGTAATTTAAAGCTAATGCACATGTATTGGCTTTAAAGAATAATTTTTAAGTTCAAAGTAAAATACATAAGACCTTTTTATGAAATACATTATTTCAGCGTTATATATATATATTTGCACATTTTTAGATTATATTTTTTATAATAATATAATGTAACAATATAAAGTAAACTAGATTGCGATTCAAATTAAGAAACGTCTTGGCAATCATACATACTTTTCTTCCTGATTTGTATCTGTTTTGAACCTTAAAAAACCAGTTTTATTTCTTAACACTTCATCATAAATGCTCATTACGTAGTTATTTTACAAAAAATTACATCTAGGTATTTGCGAAGGGCAGCAGAGACTTAGAGATACTCGTGCAATCTTTATAAACTACTTCCTGTACCTTTCTTTTTCTTTTGTTTTCTTGTTTATGAGTTCATGACATAACTCAATAAAATACTAATAAATGCAGCAAATTTGTCGACCCACTAATCACTAAATCTACCTTCTAAAAGTTAGAGTCTCAAAGTTTACTAAGTTTCCCCGAAAACAAAACTTTATGAATAGTATTTGTGGTATATTATCTTCATTTTTTTTCACTTCAAGCCATTAGTTTTTTTTATCTATTTATTACAGCACATCTTACCTAAGAGGCGACGCGTTTTTCTTAGGCGAACTTTCGAATTGCAATCACTTTCCGTCCTTAATTGAACGAACATTTCCTCAAGATAAATTATCGGCGTTAACTAATTAACTAAAACGAGCATTCCTGATTGGAATCAAGTTAATAAAATAAGCAAATAATTAGTGTCAATAAATTGTTCAGCGCTTCTCAATTACCATATCCATCAAGACACTGATGTAAGACAAGAAATAAATTTGTTGCCATGGAAACAAGATAAAAACGGCCCTTGACACTTTTTTTAGAATGAGAATAGAAAAAAAGATGTTAAAAATACGAATAAATGAGCATTATAAGACACAAAATGATAAAAATCATAAATTCAGGAGCTTGAACTCTGTTTGAAGTATTACAAAACTTTTTAAGCGTTTAAGAATCTGAATGAGATGATAAATGTTATGGTTCTGGATGAGAGAAACCAAAAGTGAAAAACGTGTTAAGTTCAACACAAAATATTCAATACCGAAAGCAATAGAGTATAATGATTTTTGTTAAATGCCGTAATTGTAAAGAAAATTATTTTAAAATTCTAAATATTAAAAACCTGTTATGATGATTGCTAAATAATAAATTCCTGTTATGATGGTTTATGCTATGCCTATCATTTTCAAAAACATAAAAAGTATAATAATGTATATTAATGAATGAATTTCACTTTTCTGATGTTTTGAAATTCCTCTGTTAAATGGCACCAAAACAAATTTGACATTGGCTCCTTGGATAGGTTACATTTGGCAGTTATTTTGGGTCCACATCAAAATCATTGCTCCCTTGCCGACTTGTCGCCGTTATTTTGTATCGAGCTGTCAACTTCGATAAGACCCGGATTCATCAATATTCACTGGAAACGAGTTAAAACAGCGGGTGGCTTCCATTTAATCTGACCCTAGTGAAGACGATTTCATGGACCGGAAAAGTGATGGCGAAAGTTTTTTTTTTTTGGATTCGGAAGGCGCCATATTCATAGACTTTTCAGAAAACGCCAAAACGATCATCAGACAATTCTGTAGTGTGTTACCCCATCTATAACACGGTTTTTTCTATCGCCTTCATATAGCTTTATTATAAGTTCTTTATAAAAAAAAAAAAAGAAAAAGAAGAGAAAAAAATATATGAAAACTATTTAAGCAATCTTCTTATGTCGAATTCATTAGATAAGTCTTGATTTGGGACCCCAGTTCAGTTTGGCAAAATACCTCTTATATTGATTTCGCATCACTGGAGATATCCAGTTTGTAACGAGGGTAATAAATTAGAAAACAAGAATCTAAGAATTCTGTAACTGTCCGACATTGAAATTTTTTTTATTCAATTTACAGAGGAGTAGATTTAAAACTCTTTTCAAGTTTACGAGATGATGATATGGTTATGTGGGCTGGAAATTAAAATATTGGAAAAAATATTAAAATAAATTTAAATTTTCATTCAAAGAGGTTTCATTAAAATCGTTAAATATCTTCTCATTCAAATTTTATTAGAATAGCTAGATTACCAACTCTAATTAATTAAATCGCCCAACAGCAAAAGTTTCATTTCTGGATTCTGAAAAAGTTATGATTTCCAATTTTGATTTTAATTGAATCAAACAGAAGAAATAATGAGACTGTGCATTAATCAAATCTGACAAAATTTCGATTTTTAAAGTACTTGAAGTGTTTGAAGCTTATTTGTGATTTGATTCTGCGTTTAGCTTCGTAAAATGAAAACTCACAAATGATATCTTATTTGAAAAATACATATAAGTTTATGAACAGATGAACATAAGGCGTTTCATTAATAATTAATAAACAATAATATTAACAAACATAATTTAGTGAAGGCATTGTTTAATTATTGGCACCAAACTTCTTTTGAACAACATTAAAAATAAAGAAAAAATTAAATTGAGCAACAATATGTGATTCCTTTCAATGCTAAGACATGTTAACAAAGACTTAAATTTTTTTTTAATAGTTTTTTTCGTTAGTATTAAGAAACACTTTTTCTCATCAGAATTTAGTTACATTTGCGCGAAGTGAAAGAAAGGGCCTAGACTAATTAGATCACTACATTGTGTGACACTGTTTAACGTTTCTCTTTCTCTAAGAAGAAAAAAACAAATTCCTTGAATAAAAAAAAATCTGGAAAAATTAACAAAATAAATTATGCAACAAATGCCAATTAAATACGAATCAAAAGAAAACCGCTTCACTGTCTCTCATTATAAAATGTGAAGAAGACGCAAAAATGTAATTAAGGATAACCAAACTATGTATTCTCTGCTTTTTTAATTCAAATTTTTCTTCGATCTGGGAATTCCTTTTGCTTCTAAATTTCTTAACTTACAATCCTTTATAAATTAATTTCATTTTGAATCCAAGCTTAAATCACTTAGAAACAGGGGAGTAGAAGGAGATAGTTATTGATGTTATTTAATTTCAATAAACTTTTTCTCATTTTAATTGACAAATTTTCAAGTACGAAATATATTTCCTGTTTTTTCCTTCTTCTTCACACAAATGAATGCTTCATGTGTCTTTAAATTTGATCATCACATTTCAACTTTGAAAAATTTGCAATAGTTTATTTTAAAGAAAATGTAAATGAAATAATATTGATTTCATTGGGTTTCAAACCACTTAATTGTTTCTGTGAGGAAATTCTAAGCATATTTATTTTAATGAATTAATTTTATTCAGATAATGTTGTAAGACTATGCATTATTTTTGCGAATCACCATACCACAAAATTTCAGGTTTTGTTTGGATTTGAATAAGACAATGCAAATTAGAGGCATTCGTTTTGCTAATTTGAAAAAGGGATTTCTCTACCTTATCACTTAAACATTTTTTGTTGGGAAATGAAAAAATTGAACTAGTAACAAGGAAAACCTTATTTAACATTTTATTAATTTTTACGGTTCTCTATAACTTCTTCAGACTCATAAAATCCTTATTCAAACATTTTCTTAGATATTTACTTGAACTGCTTATTCCATAATAACCAATTATTTCAAAAAGAAAAATAAAATGAACTGTTTTCAAAAGTAAATTATTTTCTTCCTTCAATCAAAAGTAGAGGCATTGTTTCTTTACGCTAACACAGCTTTAATATTCTTTCTTAAATATTCGGTATTGATTGTTCCGATGTTTTACAATTCTTAATATCATTTTTTTCCTTGCATTTTATGTAATTGGGATATTTACGAAAATTACAAATAAGAAAATATTACTTAGTAAAAATCTTTTTTCTCCGTTTTTTTCCGTAGAAACACGATGAGAGAAGAAAATAAACACTTTTGAATCCTGATCCTAAGAATTAAAAATTTTGTAACCCACATTCATTATCATTTAATGCATAGCCTGTTACAAGTATTATAATATAGTTACTAATTAAATGAAGAGCCTGTGTGTGCAGAGGATAACTCAATTCAGTTCACTGATTTTTCTTAAATGCTGTATGTGCTCTCTCTTTGTCTATTCTGCCTCAACAAGTGTGTAATCTACCCTAATGTAAATATTGAAGATCAAACTTTCCAGGAGAATTGGGTGCGAGTGAGTTTGAATTATTGAATAGGAATTTGAGTGCCGAGCACGAATTTAAGCAATTTTTTAGAGATTATGGATTTTAGTTCAATCACAGTGTATATAGGTTCTCCCTCGTACTAATAATCACTAATATCTTCTTTACCGAATAATTAATTCTAACTTTCCAACCTCTCTTTTACTCAATTACTGTTCGCTTATCTAAAATGGCCGTCGTAGCTTAGAGGTGAGGATCGGGAGCTCATGGCATGACTTGTTTCCTTCATCAAGTGGCCATTGAAGACCCGCCGAGTAGCGAATCCGAGGTACTTTCAATCAATCGAGTTTTCCAAATGGCGAAGTTTGGCAGTTGGTAGAGGGAGGTGCCTTTTCAGGTTTCGTCCATTTTATTTGAATGAGAATCAAAATGACGAAGTCAGTCGCCAATAACTTCCTTATTGCTGCTGAGTATGACGTTAATGAGCAATTAATCAATCGCTCATGTACATATTTCTTTTATTAATTTCATAACAATTATTTCATCATAATTATATATGACTCAACAGATCAGGATGGGCCAAGGTCTTTTTTTGAAGATTCCTCTAAGATAGGCTGCCTTTTGCCATAGTCTCTGTCTGTTTCTCTCCCCAATCATCTTAAAATCCGATTCAACAGAATCAAGTCACCGAAGAGTTGGTCTTCCTCTTTTCAGACTAGTCAAGGGCTTTGCGACAGATATCTTCTTTACTGGATTTTTTTCATCTATTCTTACAATATTAGAAGCCCAATTCATTTGCTTAACTTATATACGTTTAATGATATCAGGCTAATTAAACATTCTGTAAATTTTAGAATTAAAACGTCTTCGCCAGTGACCATTTCATTTGATGCCACCGAGAATAATCTCAAAGATTGCAATTATTTATTCTCATTTTTTTTGTTAAGACTCAGGCTTCTGAGCCATATATTTTAGGACCGCATAATTCTTTATTTCATCTAATATACTTAGATCTCATTTTTATGCTATGATCGAGATTTTTTTTTGCAGTTCATTTTATAAAGATTATCCAAGATAAGTGTAGAGAAAATGGAGGATAGTCATATGTTGCAAATTTTTACGAAATATTTCCGCCCCAGAGAAAGTGATTCTATTTTCTTCTTGTTAAGTTTTTATGAATCACCATTTACTTCAGGAATTCTGTACAAGTCATCAGTTATTCTGTAGCTCAACTCTAATATAAAATCTGATGAAACATTAGCGAGAATTCTGTAAGTACTGATGCACATAAATAGAGGTAAGGATACACATTTGTTTGTTCAACCATTGTTTTAGTTCATACTTTCCTCCTCTTGTTTGCTATGTGGACGCGGTAGCCTAGTAGTCATGGTCACGGACACGAGGCCAACCGTTTTTGTCAAATCGTGAATTTCAACCCTCATTCCTCTAAAGACTCACTGTGTAGCCGGGGATGAGGCACGTGAAATATGTCTAAGTTCTCCCAATGGCATGGTGTGGAAATTAGGAGAGAGAGATTCCAGCTCTCAGGTGTCATCTTCGTCACTTTATCGAGATTCAAGATTACGAGATCCGTTATCAATAGCCTTTGTTTGGCTTCTTAATGTGACGTTAATAAACAATTACAACACATTTTGGTTTGCTGTGGTAGTCTTGTATATAGATAATAATAGTTGGAATATGCAGGTTATTCAAAACTAACATACATATATATATATATAGGGAGTTTTAACAAAAACATATTTTCTGCTATACACTTACTAGAATATGTTTAAAATGAAGTAAAGCACAAACTTTCATTTTATTGCATTAAAAATGTTCTTTATAACTTCCTCGAGTCACGGGGACTGTTCTACATTGTTTTGCTAAAACCCCGAGAGCTAAGACAGCACCGTGGTCCTTCAATTGAGTGATACGAATGCTTTAGTTGGTT
The DNA here is from genome assembly GCA_019974015.1 of Nephila pilipes. Taxonomy (NCBI): domain Eukaryota; kingdom Metazoa; phylum Arthropoda; class Arachnida; order Araneae; family Nephilidae; genus Nephila; species Nephila pilipes. The sequence goes on from BMAW01097260.1 coordinate 613,003, forward strand.
AGGCTAGCGTCTTTTCTAAAATGTCTACAAAATACATTTAGGACTAAAATTACATTTCTGCTCAATGTGGGACGCAAAACACTGTTTCTTGATGATGATGATGTCCTTTTTGTTAGTGCAATAGTTGCGCACAACTTCCGCCGCGTTACCGACCAAGAGAAATTAGAAAATGCCAGTTGTATCTGAAAGTTCTTTCTGCTTATGAAGTGAAAGAAACTATACATTTTCCCAATATTTAATATTTATATCACAATGCAATTTTCATCGTTACTTCATTACTTCCTCCATAAATTCATGGTTATATATGCAAAATGGGTCGTTCGACGTCAAAATTGTCTATTTTCGAAAATAAACAAGACAGAAAGATAACAAATACATTAATTCAAAGAAAACGTGGAAGTTTTATATTGTGAAAGTAGATGGCCCTCATGGGTACTCCGAGAAGCTATTTAAAGATATCTCTGAAGCTTTCACGGAGCTACCTCACAATCGGATCGATCGCAATGAACCAGATAATTTTATATTGCACAGCTGGCCACATTAGTCCTCCAATATGCTATTCAGATGCCTATTCACTAATGCAAATGCTATTTCTTTCCTTGGAAGTTTATAAAAGATAAGCGGTATGCACCACCAAGGCAAAGGCTGTTTGTCCCATCCCATGTTTTGCGTCTTTCTTTAGGAAGGAAAAAAATCAATTTAAATTATTTCAGAGAAAACAATCCAAACTTCTACACTACGCTAAGTGGAGGATATTTGACCTTGACAGATTTCAGATTTGACTTGTATGAGACCGTTACATTCATAACCAATGCCTTGAAACTACGACTCAACCGAAACTTAACCACCCACTAAAACATAACCATAATCCCTCGGCCATTGAAAAATCCTTAACTCTTCATATAATATAGTAACAAAAATTGTTTAAAAAAATAGGTTGTAAAACTAGTTTTTAATTTTTAATTTCATGAAATACTACTTAACCATTCAAAACTTCCGAATATATAAAATTTGAATTGTAAATTATAAGCGAATTTCTTGCAGAATTTTATATACCGATTTGCTTTCCCTTTAATGATATACAAAAAATTGTAAAGTGCATCTTATTATTCATATATTTATAAAACATCAAATTATTCATTTATTTATAACTTAAAATGTAAGATAAAAACTTCACATTATGGTCTTCTTCACTGAAACTCTTACATAAATAATATAAAAAAAAATGTTTATTGAAAACTCTTTAAATTAAAAAAAAATTGGCTTCAACAAGCTGAAATGCAAGAAATCTCAGCTATGTACATAAAGACATCTCGTTACACCTTTCCTCCTCACCACCAAACTTATTAGCATCCAATCCATTGATTCGGGGGAGCAGTCACACATAAAGAGATCGAAAAGAAGAGCCGACACAAAACCTCGAGCCCTTTGCTTGCTGCCACCGCTCATTAAACGAATTGTGAAGAAGTGAATGGTGTCGATGGAGCGTGCTACGCCTCCGCTGTTGAATACGATTAGAAAGACACAATCGAGGGATGAAGGTATTGGAAAGTGATGTCACGCGCAAACCCCCAGAAAGATGAATGACTGAATTTGGAAAAAATAACAGCACCTTAAGTCAATTTTCAATGAAGTCTTTGGACAGTCTACAACGAAACAAAAAAAAAAACTGTTATTTTTTTCTGTCAATCTTTTGAATGGAACGATGCAACAATGTTAACGACACATTTGATCAACTATTTTTTAACTGGGCGGCTCAGCTAAGAGTCAAGGGAGGAGGTCGCCCTCGATCCTAGCGTCCCTTCCACTAAAACATGAATTTGATTTCTGAGACCAACTAAGAGACGTTAAATTAATCAAGACTTGAAATCCTCCCGTTAGCGTGAGTTCGATATTTGGAGACGAAATTTCCACTTTTATATCGTAATCGTCACTTGATTCAGGCTCAAAATTACAAAATCTGTCTCTGATAGATCCTTAGTTGCTTCTAAGAGGGAAGCTAATAATAAACAATCAATCAGTAGTGCAAAGGGAAACGAAGAAAGTTTAACAAAAATTTAGCTTTTACATCATAGTTTATATATATATATATATATATATATATATATATATATATATATATATATGTATATATATATATATATATATATATATATATCGTTATATTACATGTATATATATATATATACATGTAATATAACGATCAAAAAAGCTATTGTAAATCTTCCCTTTTATTTCAAAGTACTATCGCACAACATTCACTTCAACAAGCGTACAGACACACAAATGTGCTGATCTGCATCGCAGTCAATTATTTTACGATTATTTTGCTGCGAAGCAAACGGGATGATTCTGAAAATGCAGGATGTTTTTATTCTACTCTTTTTTTTCCCTTTTAACTTACCTTTCGTCTACTAAATTGTACCTCCTTCGCACAAAATAGGGTATCACCCAATAACCAGACAGTCTACGATGTCTTTTCCTTGTTCTCATCAAATCATTCAGTATCGCATTCGTGTTGGTTCATAAAAGTTTGGAGTATATGGCTCTCGAGCTATGTAACTTCTTCTAACCTCAAGACCAGTTATTGTTTTGAAAAATTTGAAATCCACTGTTTGTCTATTGTATCAGAATTTAGGTGATGCTTGTGGTTTGCAATTTTCAAGTGACTGGAAATAATTTAATTTAAGGAATCCTTAGTTAAAATTTATAATGTTTAGTTTTTTACCCGCAGAGCAAAATGGGAGCCTTTCGTTTTCCATAAAGTAATAAATTTATTGTTTTCTAGCTTGTGTTTTTACTTGTGCAAAATTTAAAAACATCTTCATGAAATCCATATATATTAATACATAATTCATTTTGTCTTTCAAACTTTTTAATATCACACACTTCAACAGGAAACTTTACGAAGAGTCATATTTAAGTGACAGATATCTTTATTATAATTTTGAAGTAAGTTAAGATCGATGAACGAAGAATACAATGCTGTAGCAATGCAGTATAAGAAACATCGATCTTAAGTGAATTTTATGCTTAAAAGAGATTTTTTTTTATTCTTTAACACTTTAGATAAATTAGCATTTACACAAACTCCACGGTTCCCCTGTAATTTCCAATATGGACATCAATATGTTGAATGCCATTACACTTCCGTTTTGAATAAAATTTTCTATGTCAAGTTATACTTATTTGAAGGCATTATCGATTTCTTTAAATGTTTGATATCGCGAAAGTATTTGCGGCGACTCTCTTTAAAACAGCACCAGAAGTTAAAACGTCTTGCTAACTAGCCAGATGAGACGTATTTTCAGCCTGGTTTATGGGAGTGCATTCTTCGGACCCACTGGACCAGAGTTCGAAACGCCATTGCCGCATCAAGATCAATAATACCCTCTCCCCCTTCACAGGGGTCGGAAAACCACCGGCTGCTGAAGTGGTGACTAAGGACTTGAACACTAGTTTGCAGCACAGCCTATACCTACTGACTGCATCTGCCCCAGACGCAAAGCACTTGTTTCTGTACGTCTAATTATGACAAACGCAATCAAAATCATAACTAGAGATATTCCGGCTCTGGCGCATGTGTCGGCGAGGCCCGCCACTCAACAAGAAACAGCCAATGACTGAAAATTGAAAACTGTTCCAAACAAAACTCAATTTAACAAGGAGGAGATGCATATCAGTTGCAGTAATAGCTGAAAAATCTTCTGTACAAAAGCACCAATGATTCTCTCCGTATCATCACGATGATATTGGAGGGGTGTATGCAGTGACTCTCTTCTACAACTGCAGTATAAATTCAAATGCCTTACTAACTATCTCGAATAGAGCGTTCTCTTTAGCCATGTTGGTTAAAGCATGATAAAAAGCAACAGGTCAACCTTACTTTGAATCCACTGTCCCAGGGTTCGAAACAATTCTGTCGCATCCAGGTCAACACACTCTCTTTCCCTCCACGGGGTCGGAAAATCACTGACCTCCGAAATACGATAAGAAGCATTCTGAATGACGGTTGTTGAGAAGGTTCCTTTTCTAACCATTACTGTAATTTATATACATCACCTCTCTGTTGCATTGAGTTTTGCTTGAAGCAGTTTTCATTTGACGCCCCAGCTGCCTCTAGTTGAGTGGTGGGTCTTGTGCTCCGTAGCGTGTAGCGTGTAGTCGTAATTTATTTATGATTGTCTCGGTAGACACACAGAGGCAAGTGTTCTGTGTCGGGTGCATTTGCAACCTGTAGCTCTAGGCTGTGCGGCCTTTTAGTGATCAAGTCCTGGATCAACTTTTCGGGGTTGGAGGTTTTCCACATTATGGAGAGAGAGAGTTGTTTGGCCTTGGTGTCGGGGACTGTTAGCAGCTAAGTGACGACGAAGAGGAATTACTTCCGAGAGCAGCTGCAACTACTCGAGAGGCTTTTACATGGATGATATTTTAACTGGCTAATGTCACACAGAAACCACTGGAAACTGAAAAGTAGTCAATATACTAGTACGTAGGAGAATGACAATTCATAAATGGAATTCCAGTGATGAGGATCAATAGCTGATAATCTAAAAAAAAATTCACTTAAACGGTCTAATAACACTGAACAACAAAAAGAAATATTCTTACTATCCTTCACTCTTCAATTTAAAGTCAACATCTTAATAGGATACACGCGTTAGTATATAATAATGATAACAGAAATTTGTAATTACTCTAATGATTGTTAAACAAAGCATATGTATATGTAGGTTATTATACATATGATATCGGAGGTAGTACAATAAAATGTTAAATCTACCTGAAGCATATTTTCACACATTTTACATAGCAGTACACACTCTAAATGTAATAAATTAAGTACATTACACTTGCCTTTATGTTTAGATTGTTGTTTGGAACCTTCTCTCTCGATGAACCAACAATAGTCGCCATTCATGACTGCATTCCATTGCGATCGATAACGAGACTCCACGATAATTATTTGTTGTGGAAATCATCCACTGTGCTTGCTAATCTCCAACTTCTTTCATATTACCTGAAAAGAGAGCTCCAGAAATGAAGTTTACGACATGAGAGCTCCAGAAATGATGTTTTAATGGCATGTGACAACCTTAGTTTTTAGAGAACTTCGCCATATTTTGAATTATACTCCTGTAATTTATAACAACGTTATTCCCTAGAAAATGTTTCACGACATTCTTGAAAGAAATCGATACATCTTTTTCTATACTTGCAAGAACAATTTCTAACTGGGCTCTTTTCATAAGTTTTCAAATGCCTATAAATACAACTTCTTTTATTTATTTAATCATCCGATATTGACGGGAACACGCCTCGACAAAATGCAAATACCTTACCGTTCTGGTCGAAAGCTTTTATGAAATTGTTTATCACTCCCAGTATGATGGGAGTAATCTGTCCATTGGTACTACTAAAGATCGGTTATCCTCATTTTTATTACCGAGTTACAAAATCTTCCGAGAAGGATACTTTTGTCCATGATGATCCTTAACTTTTGCCCGCTACTTTCCCATTCTCACATACAGCCAGAATATTTTGTATAACCTTTTTGCGTTCCCAGAAAAATGAAAATGAATTTCAAGTTTCAAAAGTTTTTCACTTAAAATCATCGTACTTCAACAGAATAGTTTATACAAGATTCCATAACTTTCTTTTTCCCATGAAGCCTATCTCACAGGAATAAGACTATATTTATTTCCATTGTGAAATATTACTTTTTAGCTCATTTTAGAAGCTTCACTAAAAGTCATTATTTATGTGATACAGATTAAAATTTCCCATGAGTCTCGAAAATTGTTGATTAAAAAAGCACATTTCACCGTCTTTTTAATAAAAACTAATGAAGTATTTCTATCTGTCTCGTATATAGCACCATTATCAATCAGATTCTGGACCTGAAGTCTTAATTCTAATAATTCACTTTTATTTTTATTTATTTCAAATTCTACCCATTGCAAACGGTTCTACCTTCGTTATCATATGATGCTCCGAATGTTTCTCTAATGGAATGCAATCCATCAGAACTTTTACTTTCCAGTGTAACGTCGTGATCCCAGAATGCGTAGAATGAAGCGGTAACGTGAAGGGATCACACAGCTTAAGAGAAGATAATTCTTTATTTTACAAAGTTGATGTTAATTTCTATTTAAGCGTTTCCACCTGGATTTTTTTTACACACACTGCTAACACATCTAATTACATAGCACCGAGGCAAAACGCATATATCTACACAGCACGTCCAAACACATATAGTTGAAAAATCAACCAATATCTTAATATCCGAAGTAGTTCGATTTAGTTCTAAATTCGCAAGAGAAGGCAATCGCCTCCAACTTCTAGCTGTAACGCTCTCTCGCTCCTCCGCAGGAAAAAACCTCCTCTTTTTCTTCTCCCTTTTTAAGACCTCGGGTAGGTCTGTCTCATGCCCTCCTTTTGGTTTATTTTCCTTTTTTGAAAGAACCACCCAATCAAAGACAAACTCCGATTTTGTCCCCTGCAACACTATTCGCTCAAATCGGACAATGTCAGTTTATGAGGGCAGGAGTGTTACTAACACCTTCCGTTCCCCATAATGTCCTATCAGATGGTGTAGGATAAATAAACAACTGTGAAAGACTAAAAGAACCAAGGAACTAAAAATTTATTTCAAACTTAACAAATCAATAGCAACTCGACCTTCACAGGTCTGGAAACTGCGAAGCAAGTGTGGCGAGCAAAGATTACTCCCTCCTTTTCTTCAAGTCTGCTTGCAGCTCCGCAGTCAAAAATGATGTCAAAAGATGACGTAGGCAGCCGCCACATGACTCCCCCTCTAGTCTCACGAAGGGAGATGAAACTTTACTCTCCTGCCGGATCTTGTTTGATATGCTGGTTGTTCCTGGTCCACTGGCTCATCAGATGTTCCCAAAATGAATGCCGGTTTCAATCGATCCATCGCAATGAGGCTCTCTTGACCCTTGATAAGGACAATAAAATCTTTTGGTAGACGACGGACCACCTTAAAAGGACCCTCATATTGCATCTGCAATGGTTCCTCATTCTCTTTTTCTTGCTTCCCTACCCCTCTAGCCATCCAATCTATATTTTGCACTCCTATAAGCGGTTTTATATACTTAAGGGCTTAGGAAGTAATAGAAAATTTTTAAGTACATACTGTGAGCTTTGCATCCAGTATTCTTAATACATGATTTAATGGTAAGAAATATGTATAACGTACACTGCTGGCAACAAATTGCAACACCAGAAGGAAATCATGTGACGAACGTCAACATCCCATGAAATGCAAATAAATAGTATTTCAGAGCATTTTGACGAAGCAGGAGGGAGAAACGACATCTTCAGCGTTACATAATTGAAAAGCTGTGTAGTGGATTTCTCATTCCCAAAGAGCTTTGTAAAGTGAAATTTTCTCAGAATATCGTGTTATGTCCCGAATAAGAAGAAATACTTACCAGCAAGAATTCGCTAGAGGCAGGGTCATTGCCTATAGAGTGTGTGGATTATCGTTCCTTGGTACTGTCCACCGCACTGGTCGAAATACAACCACTGTCGTACGAGTATGGAATCAATTGGTTACTGAGAGACTGCCTCGCCCCACTCCTCTCCAGCTAATACGGTTAGTGAAGTGTGGCATAGACTTTTAGCAGCACGGACTGAGTTCTCCATTTTTGTCATAAAATCCCAGTTCGACTCCGTGCCTAACCAGGTAAGGGCCGTTTTAGATTCCAGGAATGACAACTGTTTCTAATTTCGCACCTATGTGAACCTCCAAACTTCTTGCAAATTTAATCATTTAGTTTCCAGGCCATACTGTTTACATACAATAAATATGTTTTTTGTATTTGCTTTCAGTCTTGATGTTGCATTTTTAATGACCAGTAGTGTACGTTTACACGTTTTTGGCATAAAAAAAAGATTAAGCATGAAGTACGTCTCATTTCAGTTTTTTTTTTATCTCTCTTTGGGCTACATTTTCTGCCTCTGCTTCTTGTAGATATTCTGACACTTTTTTGGTTTTTCACATGCTGTAACTTCTAGTTACTGCTTTATAGTTACTATGTGTTTTTTTTACAAACTAATATTTCTTTAAGCTTCAGTCGACTTTTTTTAAGCGATATCGACTGTTTCTGCGACAGATGGAATAAACCCCGAGTAGGGAGTGTCAGACATCTCACTGAAGCTAATTATTCAATCATTTTTACTTCTGGCGTTGTGAATGAAAAGAGCCACCACTTACTACCCCTCCACTATCATTGTGATGATACGAAGAGAAACATTCTGAATATGTGTAGAGAAGGCCGCTTTTACAGCCATTATTTCAATTGAAAATCATCATTTCCTGTTGTACTGAGCTTTATTTCGAACAGTTTTCATTTGACGCCATAGTCAGTCTTAAGTTAAATGGCGGGTCTCGCTGACGCGTGCCCTTTTGCAGGTAGAACACTAGTCGTGATTTAAGTGCGATTGTTTTAACACACAGAAACGTTTCGAGTCAAGGCTTAAGCTAGGCTGCCATATAAGGCTTAAGTCTTGGATCACCACTTTGGTGGGTGGATCCTTTTTCATAGAAGGGTGTTACAGTTGCCAGTGGGGTATCAAGCGCTTAACCTTTTGAGTACGGCTGGCCGATCTACAGGCCAAAAGGAATATACCCTTAAAAGCCGGCGCAGACCGATGTAGCGGCCAAGCCGTGCTTTCCCCTGTAAACAGCTTTCGAATCAGCATGAGGCCTATTATAGCCCCGGAACATCATCTGCTTGACCGGTTTCTTTTGTATTCAGAAGGAAGGGGGGGGTGGAGTTTCCTCTTTCACCCTTACCTAAAAATCCCTCTTTTTTCCTTCATACTCAAATTCTCACAAGCGGTGAGTGCATAGTTATTTTTGTAAGTGATTTTGTCATCTCGATTACTTAATCATTTCATTTTAAATTAATTTGATTTTTTTTAAAAAAAATGCCTAAACGTATAAGAGAACTTACCACGGAAGAGATTCAGAATATTTTAGCTGATTTAGAGACGAAATTTTTGATGATTCTGATTCTGATTGTGAGTTAGAAAATGAGGAAGATGATTTAGATCAATCTTTAAATTTGAGTCGAGAGGTTGAAGATGAGGTTGTCTCCGAAGAACAAAATAAAAAAAATCTGGAACGACCCACAAATAACCCATAAAGCGACAATTTTACCTTTTACAGGAAATAATGTGATAAAAGGAGCCGCTGTAATGAAATTATTGGATTAATATGTTGAACTTAAACAATATTTAAATATTTGGAAATAAATTTTTAATTTCTAGTTCCACTTTATTATTAAAAGGTTCCACTTTACTTTATTATTCAAATAATAATATATATAAATATTACTAAGAAATATATGTTACACAAAAATTTTATTTCCAAAGTTTATTCAAAAAAGTGTTATAACTTTAAGTGGTGATTTTTTTTTTATGATTTTTATTTTATTTTTTTCATTCTAAAGAATATAATTACATATTTTCATAATGAATGTTTTTTTACTAATACACGTATTGCTATGCATTTTGCAGATTTAAAAATACCTCAGTTCTACATTTTTATTAACTTTTATACCTGTAAAACTACTTAAAATATATTTGTGGAGAATTTGAAGCAATTTTTGAATTCTGTTTTTGATGAAAATTTGTGCATAATTACACATTGTATTGCTGTACAGAAGCATATTTTTATCGTTATCTTAAGTTATGCTTATTGAAAAACAGTTTTTAAGAATTTTATATCGAAACATCAAAAAAAAAAAAAAA
>BMAW01097266.1:0-47239 GCA_019974015.1 Nephila pilipes
ATATTTACATATAAGATATTTCATAATATGTTTTCATTATTGAAAAACACTTCTACATAATCGTTTCTAAATTTTGTTTCAAATATAGTATTGTTTTAAACAATTATATGCAGACTTTTTTTGATTAAAATAGTAACGAATCAATTTGTTCATCGTAACTTACGCAAAATATCAATAATTATTTTTAAAATCAATATTTTATTGTGTTATGTTGGAAATATTTCAGTGCAATTATTTATGAACTTTCCTATTAAATAGAATATCTTTACTTTTAACCAATTAAAAACACATATAATGTTATAATGAAACTAGCATTAAATATATCACATCAATTGTATTTCTTCTTTTGTATTTTATGGTGTATACAATAAACAGACTTTTATTTAATAGCTTTTGATCTCGTCTTTTATAAATGTTAGATTTATACACCTTTCCTACGCTTGATTTATCCGCATTCTAGAACGATAATTTTTATGAGTACAATAAAATAGTTATTTTAGTAGTGATTAAGAAGAAGCTTTGAAGTAATTTCTTATTTCTGGAAAAGAAATATCAATAAAGTGAAATAAAGAATAACGAAAGACCATTCGATAATTTTTCCTGTAAAATTGCACTTTTTTTCATTTTCCAAAAAAAATTCTCCTAAAACGTTTAGAAGATTGAAGAAAACTCATGTAAAATATAAACATATTTAAATATTCTTTTATTAATTTATATTTTTAGTACGTGTGACATAGTATAAATTAGAGTTTTCTTTTAGGAATATGCTCATTTTCAAAAATATTTAAATGCTTATATATTTTTCAAAACTGCTTTAAATTATTCATGTAAATATATTGTCAAATAACGAAGAATTTTTATAACTGGAATGATGCTACCTTCCTTTTTGTGATATAACGTATGAGCTACACTTTATGTTTTAATAAACGTTTTTGAAAGACAGATTAAAAGTTTTACTTTTAGTTTATAATTCTAAATTAACAAACTATTGTAAATATTAAATTCCCATCAGAGCGATATAGAATAAGATGGTTAATATGACAAGATGAAGATTTTTATTTCTAAAGCTTTCTTAACATTGATTTTATTAAATACCTGTATTGCCTTTCTCGTTAATAATTATATTAAATAACACTTCGGTGAACTTAAATCTTGATCACTCATTCATTTAGATGTATTGCTTTAAATAACAAAACAAGTATGTTTTAGTTATGTTTGATGGTCGGTATTTGATATGTCATGCATAAAAACATTTCAATTTGATTTTTTATATGAATTTAATTGAAGATAAACATATTCGTTCTGGTTTTATTTCTCTTAATACACAGAAAAAAAAAGAACTTAGAAAATGAATTGTTTAGATAATTGTAGTATTTTTGGTTTTATGAGCAGTAAGCTGTGTCAAACTTCACTCTGTCGAAATAATTATTCATATTATTTTCATGTAGAATGTGTACCAATGTATATATCTTTGGAATTACCTTTCAACACTGCATATCTATTGTATTGAATAGATTTTTTTCATTACATATATAAATTTTAACTATTTATCTACTAATATAAAAGAATGATTGAATTTTTAATTAACTAATTTTGTACTTATTTTAAATATTAAAAATTTAATAAAAAACATACAAGGTATTCTATCAAATAACGAGACTGACGTTAAATTTTTTTTTATTCCCATTTGTCTATCTCAATCTCTAGCCTATACTGCTGCATGTGAATGTTCCATTGTTTGAAACATCGTTGGAAGTCTTCTTCTGTCTGCCTCATTTCTTCCCTCTTTTCCTAGAGTCTAAGCAATCACACGAACACTTAACCGACGATTAGATGGAACCTGATTACCGATTGTTTCGACACTGTCATCCACTTTTGACATGAGAGAATGAACCGGGCATGAATAATATTCAACATCTTTTCAGCCGTCTTGAAAAAAATTAAACCATGTAAACATGCACGCGACAAACATTTATTGTCATACACTTCTTTTAAAAAAATTATAAGTTTCATGTGAAATTTTTCAAGAATTCGTTGCTCACTTATCCTTTTTCGGTAAACAGTAAGAAATAACTCTGGTGGGAACATGGGCTACAAATGTACAGCCTTGTGTTTTTAGAAATGCTGCATTCGAAAGAGAAAGTTTCAAACTATAGCGATGTCGGTCGCTAGCATTTGGCGCCTGCATACTTCTTCTGTAGCACCGTTAGTCTAGCTGTTTAATATCCAAACCTCTTATAATTTTTGAGAAATTATTACAAACAAAGATAAGTAAAGTCTTTGCAGTTATTATAAACTTTATGATATTTCAAAAAGCTCACAGTTATGATATCTCAAAAAGCTAACAAATCGCACAGAGTTTCTTTCTTTTTCTGCGTGATTTAAAACATATTTTAATCAGTATGTTCAGTAATGCACAATATTTATTCTAAATAAATGACATTCAATGCTAGTTTCCCAAATAATTGAACATGCTTTTAATTATAAAATTATTTCAGCAATACTATTGCACTTACGAAATTTATGAAGAATGTAGAAATGTTTTTGATTATAAATAACATTACGAAACACAATAATTGCTTTTCAGATTAAAATAAATTACTCTCATCTAATATTATATGCATTGCGATTAATTGTCTGTGCTAATATGTGAGGAAATGATCATATCAATCATTTTTCCCCCGTAATGTAGAAATTAAAAATAATTTTTTTTTACCAAAATAGTTTTCCACTGGTATAAATATTGCTTAGTTTCAAAATAAAAACTTAGTTACCCTGATCATTAACTTCACGTCTTGAAACATGAATTTTGGAGGATTGCAATGCTGTATAAGTATTTTCGTTTTCTTAAATCTTCAAGTCATTGCAACAGGACAGGTAAGTTTAATTTTTTTGTCCTTTCTAAACTGTTTGAGTATATATATATATATATCTGAATTGAAATTATTTTTCTCCCTTAAAAATTACAACATATGTCTGAAACGACTTTAGTAGAAAAACATTAAAATATCAATGTTTGTTTGATTTTGTAAATATATATCAATAAAAAATGGTAGTAAATTGTTTTCTCTTAGTATTATCGCGAAAAAATAAATTGAGAATAAAATTACTTTTTCTGGAATAAAATTATCCAATAATTCATAAATTTCTCAGATAAAAAAAATAAGGGCGTTGCCATTAATTATATGTGTATTGATGATGAAAACTAACTCCTTTTATGTGCATCATAGAAATTTAAATTTGCATTTGAATGAATTATGTCTGAAAACTTAGCACTTGTCCAGTATTTAGAATTATACTGCAGTTTATTTGCACCAATGTTTTTAAAATTGGGTGAAATAAACTAAGACGTGTAGGAATTTTTGTCGAAATTTATATTTCATCCATCTGTATTCGTTTAGAAAATATAAGAAAATAATTGATAGTTTTTTTTTTACCTGTTTAAAAGTTAATGTATACATAATTAAATGTAAAATGAGAGAACTGAGAAATTAAATTATATACTAGTAATACCGATGTTTTTACTTGTTTTTCATTCATAAAATCAATTCATATTTAAACATGTTAAAACAGATTCCTACGTATGAAACAATTCGTACAAAGCGCCAAATATATCTTGGAGATTCAAGTGCATATTTTAAATAAAAACATCTACGGAGTGTTAAAATATACTATTTTTTATTATTAAGGAAATACTCTTATTCTCTACACCGAATTTTAAGTGTATAACAAAACCAAACAAATACAAACATTAGTCTCTTATTTATGAGGATTATTATTCTCTTTTCGTGACGAAAGAATGCTTTCTTAGAAGAGCTATGAATGATCCTAAAATAGTTCTTCGAAAACCAACTTGAAAATTTTTTCAACCTTAATATATTAATCTTCTTAATACTTATCAAAATTTTTTCAATGATCAGGATTAAGGCATTTTCTAAATGAAGTGTATCGTTAAAATGGCAATCTATCGAATCGCAAACTAATTTTATCAGTAAGCAAGTTCTTAGACATAGTCTTAGAAACTGAAAATAAATGAGGAAAAAATGTTTTCAGAATATTCAATCTCTTCTAACAACTCTAATTTTCAGCCTTTGAAATATGCTACAAACCGAAATACATAAATGCCTATTATCTGAACGAAATTGTTAAGAGTACATATTCATTTACGAAAGTGATGTGCTAAAAAAATTATTGAATTACAATCTGGGATCTCATTTGGACTTAAAGATAAAATTTTGAGCTTCGAGAGTGAAATCTATTATATTTTGTCTTCAAAAATTTCTTATTTATTCTAGTTCAATAACTTTAATCAAAATTGATAGTAAAATGTTGCAACCGTTTAGTTAAACATACTTTTTGCACAACAAACGTAAGAAAAATATTACAAAATTTAATGCCCCAAGTACAGAAACATATATTAATTTCGAAAAGTAAAATGTAAAATAAGGAAAGATTTTAATAACAAATTAATTTTAATAACTTTTGTTTTCAGGATATGAAAAAACCCTATAAAAAAAGATCAGAATAATGTTCGAAATCTCAATTTTACTTTAATACATGTTATTAAATAACAGATATTCTGTTTGTTATACTTTATACTCTTCTTTATATTAAGTTCCTTCCTTGTTTTATTTCTTTCAATTGCATTTAAATTCATTTCCAATTCAACGATTTCTAATAAAGGATATGAAAGTTAGAAGAAGAACAATTTCTAATGTACTTTTCGTCCTTTGCTTATGGCTTAAATTTTCAAGGTTTATTGTATCTTAAGAGCAATAAAAAACATAAAACTTATTCCTCATTTTAAATAAGTAATATGGCATCTATATTTTTTTTTTAATTTTCTTTCCTTATCTTTTTTAAGTTTCATCAAAAGTGCAACATAATTATAAGAGATAAATTAATCTCATCTCTTCGTTTTTAAATTTGAATTTCTTATTTTTAACCTTTAATCTCCTATCGAATCAATACCGATGGTTTGAAATAATTAAATATCATGTGATCAAACCTCCTTTTTCTTCATTTTTAAGGAATTATTAATGGTGCTGAAAGTTATATATAAATGTTATATAATATAGCGAGGTTTAAACTTCCCTTTTTGTGTGCGGATTTGGAACATTAAAAAAGAGTCACTACTTCTTGTGTATTAGACAGAATAAATTTTTCATATGGCCTGCAACTTTACATTTTTTTGAAACGTCTTTATTCCTCGAGGAGATATGTTTCTAATTATATTCCCTTAATAATTCTTATGATAAATCTGAATTTATTTTAGAGAGGAAACAAAGAAGAAAATTCTCTTGCAAGCATATCTTATAAAATATATTTATTGTTTTATGTTGTAGGACGTAGGAAAGAATTTTTCAACGACGCAATTACCAACGACGGAATTTAATAAGACGGAATTACCAACGATGGAATTAAATACGACGGAATTACCAACGACGGAATTACCAACAACGGAATTAAATACGACGGAATTACCAACGACGGAATTAACAACGACGGAATTAACAACGACGGAATTACCAACAACAGAATTAAATACGACGGAATTACCAACGAGGGAATTAAATACGACGGAATTACCAACGACGGAATTACCAACGACGGAATTACCAACGACGGAATTACCAACGACGGATGTACCAATGACGGAATTACCAACTTCGGAATTACCAACAAGTGAACAAAATGACTTTGATAATGAAGATTGTATGGGTAAGTACATTTTGCAGTTGGATTTGATTCATAGTTTTATGTCGAGTTGTGGTTTTGAGCCCTGATGCCACTACAAGGCCATCGCTTAGCCGGGGAAGATGCATATTAAATCTGCCGTAGTTCAATAGCGTCACTTTGGCATGGTAGAGAAGTTAAGAGAGGGAGATGCCAGCTCAGGTGTCATCCTTGACCTTTGACTGAAGCTCAAAATTACGAAGACGGTCGATATTTGTTATCGTGTTGCTTCTCAGCGCGAAGTTAATAAATGGACATATATGATTCGAAGACACTGTAAGAAGAGTTTCACCTCCATCCATTTTACGAATCATCCCATATTTTTACTGTCTCTTTTTTTTACTTTTCGTATTGTTATGATAATAATTCATTTATTAATTTCGGTTTCACAAACTAAATTATTTTCTACCTTTCACTCTTACAAACTCTGTAGTGCTTAGGAAGTGTTATCCATTTCATTCGTTAAAAATGGTATTCTTTAAAAAAAATTAAATAGTGATGGAGCATTCAGGGATCTTTTTGTAGTTGTCGATCCATACTAGATATATATATTATGACGTGTTAAAATCTTACTTTATCCTGTGATACTGAAGCATTTAAACATACTCAGGAAGGATGTTCGACAGAAATAGATCAGAAACTGTAAAACTTTAAAAAAGAGAAATGAAAAGCTTTCTGAATTACTAAATTCTTCTAAATAATGAATCTATTGTTTAAGTCAAGCTCGTTTTATATCTTTCACTAAAAGTTTAAGAAATACAAATTTGGGGGATTTTTGTACCTAAATATGTTCCTCTGAAATTTACACTTGTAACAATACTGCAGGTGCGCATGCAGAATTATTGAAATTTGCATATTTTCGCACGTTCAGAATGAAATTGTTCTGAAGTGAAACATCTATGACCAGACAAGAATGTATTAATAATTCTTGATCCTTCATATCATGGTGAAAAGGTGCAAGTGGTTTGAAAAGGTTTCCATCCGGAGTGTTATTCATTCGACTTGCAAATGTACAACTCGTTTGAAACATCAAGCACTATATTGCACAAAAGTTCTGCTAAACTGATGTACGGACAAAGCAGGATGAGTTTAATCATTCAGCACAATGCTGTTTAAATGTTCTGATAAGCTGTTCTGAGGATGATAAAAGTAGTGTTTGAGAATCCAGAACAAGGCTACAAAAGTTATGATTATGATTTCAAATTTATTTCATAGGGAGTAAAAAGGAAACATTAAAGGATTCATGTTCAAAAAAGGGGTTAATTGAAGAATACAGATCAATTTCACTTTAAAAATGGAAACTTTAATTAAAAAAAATTTAATAAAAGTAGAAAAATATTAAGATTTTAAAGTAACAATCGGAAATATTTTTTAAAATAATATAATCGCAAATAAAGTTTTAAAATATTTTTGTTGATTGTATAAACTCAAACTTATCTCATATCGGGTCCTCTGCCAAATATCCTAAAAAAAAATTTGAAACAAAGGATCGTATTAGGAGATCGTATTAGGAGCTTGGGCTACTTAAAACGTTAATTGATGCCTAAAAAGATGATTTCGAAATCGTATAAAATTCTGTTTAAAGGAACTAATTTCAGGTTCTATTGTTCAGTAAATTAATTAATATTAGAACAACCTAATTTTCTTCTCGTCGAGTATTTATAATTTGTATCAGTGTAGTAGTTGGAACACAAATTACGAAAATTCGAAGTAACTCAAAAGGCCTAATAGTGATTTTTGTTTAGTCGAGAGTACATTCCTTCTCCATCCTAAGAATATTATTAAAAAAAGTGGAGGTGATTTGCTTCTAAATAATAATAACTCGAAATTTTTATTCGTCCATGATCAAAATTATGTGAAGTTTTAAAAGTATGTAAAGTTTTAGTCAATTCTCGAACCCGAATTTTGCTTAGTTTTTGAGAATGTTTAGAGAAATTCTTAACCCATCAGCTTAAAGAGACATAAGGATTCCAAATTCTTGCTGGACGAGTTTGGTCACCCTGAAGGAGAGTGCTCAAATGAATACTTAAAAGCGTTTGAAAGAGGCGCGTGTGAGAAAGAGTCAGGAGATATGAAGCAGCCTCAGCCTCAGATGACCTTAGACTGCGCTTAAAAAATGTGTGAAACTTATAAAGAGCGCTGCTTCGTAAAACGTTATCAGTAGACGGAAAACCTGGAAAATGTTGTCCTAGTGACACGACTACGAAGGAAATTTTATTTGTGTATTATGTAACGAACCTTATCTTGAGTGAGACTCATTTCTTTTGAGATTCTTGTACCTATCCGACCCCAAATTTAAAGGATTCTTGTGCTGAGCTTTTAATTGCCTAGAACACGCAAATGCATGCTACTCAGCTTGTTTAAAATTAATAAAAAGTATACAGGGAGAGTGATGATATTAACATAATTGTGATCGTCGTTTTTTTTTCTTGGTGGCATGGAATCACAAGCATTCACTTTCTTCAAATCGAATTTTACTATCGTGCGACATTTTACTCACATTTAACACAAAAAAGGGAACATGAAATGGATTTTAGAGTCTTTCTACGAGCATGATACTCATCGGTGCGTTTTAAGCCTTCGGGATTTCGTCTTGAAATGTCTTGGCCGCTGACGAGCTCTTCACTACAAGAAATCTCAGTGTTTCCCAATAATTAATTTGTATTTATAACAATTTTATTACTTGACATACTTTGAAAAAATGTTACAAACTGAAAAGCGGAAGAGTAGGGAGGGATAGAGTTGATAAAATGTGTGCATGGGAGTTAGAAAAAGATATAAACACCTCTTCTCTGTAAAGAAGCACAGAAAAGGAGATAATGGGCTTAAAATTTGTCAACAACCAGAATAAATGCAAATCATTTTAGAACTGAAACAGACTAAAACAGATTATAACAAGCATAATACTCTAAGGCTGTAACTTTATCTCCTTCTTTACCTTGATAAATTCCATTATAAATACACAAATGCGGTTGAAAAAGAGAGCTTCGTAAGGAAATGCGAAAGGCGTAACTCACTGTAATGTTTCAGGGATCATTTTTCTGAGAATACAATATCATCGACGTTTTTGCAATTTAGCCAATCACCGCCTTCGCTTTTCCAGTACTCGACACCATCTTTGCCTTCTTTGATGCAGATTCACTCCAAAGAACGCATTGTTCTCATTGTTGCTCGAGTGAGTAATGGCGAGTTCAGGTTCCGTCAGCTGTGACAACCAACGTATAAAGATGGCGACAATTTGAGCCAATGACAATCAAATTTTGATTTAGCCACAAATAGATACTAAATCAATACAAATCCTAAATCTGTGTCACATATATTTTCCAGCTGTTTAAGAAGTCGCAGCATATTTATGTAATAAAACTTATCATTAGGAGCTCCCACTGTTTCTCTTTTACTTTTTAACATTCTTTATAAATACACCATTTTCGTATCTTGGCGAAAACGAAATTTATATCATGAAATGAACCGGAGGTTAGTCCTAAAACTCATCTAAAAATCAGAATAATATTTTCATAATAAGAAATTTTTCTAAACTCTTTCTGAAACATCAATTAAGAACATGCACTGATTTTAAAATATGATTAATTCTTTTATGAGATTTCAGTATCACAAATGTAATTTAATGTAAGTTAAAAATGGGGGAATAGGAAGTATTTTCTATTTATATAAGTTTTATATAAACATCTGAAGCACTATAGGAAAAGGTTTCATTAAAAAGGAAACCTTTTTATCTTTTTTTATTAATACAAGGTAATATTACGAAAGAATGCTATCATATTTGTTCCATGAACGCCTATTTCATAAAGAAACATATTTGATAATTTTTTGACATACATTTAAAATACTCATTATTTTTTAAATCACGTATAATTGTATTAAGACTGCGCAATACAAAATTATTAAAAAATATATCATATACTTTAAACAATGAACTACAACAAAGTGTTTCAATTTTACAAGAATTGCACTTTAATCTCCCAAAGGCTTTTGGACAAATATTTATAATTCTAAAAAAAATTTTTTTAGTAATACATATGTTCTTAAATAATATATATAATATTTTACAGTAAAATATTACCGAATAAGCTTTTGTAATGGTTTATTCCTATATAACATGTCTTTTATCTCTATGGATATTTCTTTCCAGCTTTATGTTATATATTATATCTACAATAATAATAATAATAGGCTTTCATAAATAATATGTTTCCAGAATGTGGATTGGGGGTGATTGAAAGAGAAGGCAGAGTCGTAAATGGAGAAGAAGTTAGGCCGTTGAATAAATATCCATGGATTGTAAGTTAAATGCTTCGCCTTTTTTTCTTTTTTTCATATTCATTCAAGTACAGTAAGGATTATTTTAGTTGACTAAGAACTACTTCTTTCCGAAAAATATCTTACGAAAGGTTGTTGGCACCTGTCTTCGATTAAGATCTATTTGAGGAATGCTACTTGCTATGTATTTAAATTTTAATGAAGTCATTAGACAAATCTGAATAATTTAATGTATAATTTTCTTACTTTATTCTAACCACTGTTACTCCTTTGTGAACACTTCAGATGTCAAAGCACTTTGAAAAAAGAATCCTTTTAACTTTCTCTTCCTACCACATTTTCCTTCCACATTTCTTTTATATTACTATCTCTATTTGAAATACTTGAAAACTTATTTCTTCTTTTATATTTTCGATAGTAAAAATAGCTGAATGATACGGAACACTTCAAATCCGTTTTTCAGCTTATGGTTCCCTTCTTTATATTTATATTTTCCTATTCATATTTAGTTTTTACCAATACATAATCTATTTAATGTTCCATTATCTCTATTTCTCTTTCGTGATAAATGTGGCTGTGGCAGCCGAGCGGACTATGTCGTGAGCTCGCTTCTGGTGTCGTTTCCTCCGAATCGTAGGTTCGAGTCTTGATGCCTTGTAAGATCCTCAGTGTTGCGGATGGATGTACGAGAAATCTGTAGAGTTTTCAAATATTCCCTTTATCGTGGTGTAGGAGTCTGGAGAGAAAAGTGCCATCTAGGGTGTCTTCATCGTAACTGTATCAGGGTTCAGAATTACGATGTTTATCGCCCTTAAATCTCTTGTTACTTCAAAGAGCGATGTTAGGACAATCACAACTCGTGCTAAGCATTAAAACTTACTCTAAGGAAATGTTTTCATTTTAGAGTTAACTTCATCTTACAGTTTTTACTTTAATATTAATAATATATCATTTTAATTAGACTAGATATATAAAATCTTTTGAAACATGAATATCATTTCCAATACATAAAAATAGTATTTAATTAGTTTTATGAATTGAAAACCTTCGATTTCTTTATGATTGAAAATTGATTTTCCAAATAATTTCAAGAAGAGTGCAAGCGTTTCAGAGAAGAGCAAGGATGTACTCTTGGTACAGTTATAATTTAGTGACTGCACTTATAATATATATTTATAAAACTTACAAATATAGAAATTCCTAAAACATTCTATAATTGTTCTAATACAAAGTAAAAAAAAATTCTTATTTCCATATTTGTACCAAAGCTTAACTTTATACTTTACACACACACACATATATATATATATATATAGCATACCACAATCGGGCTTCTGCCAACAAAGGCCGAAGGCGAAACTACCATAAAAATCTCAGAAGTTCATCAGAGAGAGGATGAACATAAGAAAAGAAGATAAGAGCGTTATTTTGCTCAGTTTTCGTTTTTATACCAGGGAAATTTAACTATATACGTAAGTGACAGCATGGTCTGAATGGACAGATTTCAAGGGAATTTTAGTGTAGACCTAAAGTCTGGTAGTGATCATCCCTACAAGAGAACTCACTCTACATATTTTAAGCACGCGTGATTGAATAAAATGAAAAGAAAAAGGATTCATTTTAAGAAATAAGAATGAACATTATCTTTTAAATGAGTGCATGGGCAAATTTAGTAAAGTAATTTTTTAAGCGAGAAATTAATAGGAATTAAGTTAAATCATTATATATATATATATATATATATTCATCTATAGCATAATCTTTTATTTTTAAGGTTCCACTGAATGTAGGAAACCGTACAGTATGTGGCGGGGCTTTAATATCTAGAACATTTATTTTAACTGCAGCACATTGTATCTTTAAGTAAGTTTTTAAATTTTACCTACCATATCTGACACAAAATTAAAAAAAATATATTTGAAACTCTAACAGGAATGGAATTCAGTTTTAATTTTTAAAGAACATGAAACTATATTGTTACAATCGAAAATTTCAACGTTACATACCTCAATGTTACATACAAGTGCATATAAATGTTAAAAAATCGTTATTAACATTACTGGTTACTTATTGAAATAAGACACAATTAAAGATGATTTGCCTTCCAATCAAAACATAACTGTATCCTTCAAATTAAACAAAACTAGTTGCAATATCCTTACCGAAATATGCAAGTTTTTTTTTCTTATTTTAAGCTGTATAGATTACTTTTGATTTTATATAAAATATCACAGTTAGTTTTTATTTATTTTTTAAAAGTAAACGATTTATTCTTAAAACCCTTTTCAAAATTCAAGCCTGCAAGGTGATTGAAATATTTATTAATTTTTCAGTATTTCTAAAAACGAAGACTAATTTAGCAATTGAACGGTTTAAAGTTGAATTAAGAATTAATTTCTCTAAAAGTATTAGATTCCGCTGCATATTTTTGTGTATTTCAGAATCAATCATGAATGAGTTTATAGTTGATTAGTTTATGTTTATTAGCTTAGGAATGAGTTTATAGTTTATAGTTTATTTTTTTCTACCATCCACAGGTTGTTCGAAAATAACAAACTCCTCAAGAATACAATTTTGAGCTTCATAGTGAACGTGAATAGTTTCATTCGTGTATTTCATTCATGAGTTACTTGTTGATTTATTTATAATTTTCTTTACATTTTCTTTACACAAATATAAATCTATAATTGTCATTTGTCACTGAAACAAAAGTTATTCATAAAATTTTAACCTATTAGTTTCTGAGTTTTATGAAAAGATAAATATGGCTGTGTAAATTGATTTTTCTAAAGAAAAAGGTCAGAAAATGGAGATTATGTGTATAAAGTTATAAAAATAATAAAATCATACGTGATATAAAAACGTAACTTTAAACTTCTTTTACTTACATACAAAATATGAACATTCAAAAGAATTTTGTATAAAAAAAATATATTTTGAAAAATTTCAATTCCATGAAAATAAAAACACAGGAATAGAATTTATTAATTATATAGACTGTAATTTAAGTGCAATATTTACATAAAAAATTACTTTTTCCCCACAAAAAGACAAGAATAAAAATAAAATGTATTTCATTAATTTTTAAATTCACAGATATTTATAAATTGGGATGTATTTTACTTCAATAGTTGAAGTGAAATGTTTTTTTTTTTTTTAAATTTTAAAATATAACCAATGACAATTGTATTTATAAAAGCTAACTTTTATTTTATATTGTTTCTCATTACATACACTACCAGAATTATTTCAATAATTTTTTTGGAAAATCCGTTCCCGAACTATCAATTTATGTTGATGTTAACTTGACTGTAAATTATTCTTTGAATAAACACATTCTTCTTGGAGAAGATTATTTATAATTTATTACTCAGCTCATCTCCAATTACATTTTGATTTTAAAATCCTATCGTTTCTAATGTTTTTTTCCCTTCCACAAGAAATAAAAATTCATGTTGTCCCTGCAAAGATTTTTCAGGAATATTGTCTTAGCATTCTCCAGACACAAGCAAATGCAATAAAAAATTTTAAAGTTTATTTTTCGGATTCTTTTGCTTGCTTCATTGAAATACTAATTCGTAAAAGTAGTAAAAAAAGAAAACTCTTTTGAAATGTCGGAATATTTCAAAAGTAAAACATTATTCATAAAAGTTGTAAATGAAATTGAATTTCATGTCTCTCGGCTTCACAAATGTTTTCACAGAATATCTTTCTTCGCTGAATGTTATATAATTTTTTTAATACTTTTAAATTGAGATACATGTTTGTTATTGTATTATTTTAGTGCACTGAACTCGGACTTCCCGGAATGTAGAGAATATTCACCTGCGAAGGAATGTTACATTTCAGAAAAGGAATTTTCCATTTATTTGTTGGGATCCCAAAGATTCGGACAAAAACTTGAAATTAAGAGATTTATCCCACATGACAGGTATCACCATAATCTTATTATCAATGACATTGCTCTGATTGAACTGGCACAGCCAATAAAATGCAGTACAGAGACATATCCTATATGCTTACCAACTAAGGAAGAAATGTACAAAGAAGATCAGAAACTCTTCGTTGCAGGATGGGGCTGGAATACACCATGGGGTGATCGTAAGTATCATAGCAACGATGTTATTGGATAAAGAAACAAATTTCTTTTTCATTTTTATTCAGTACTGATAGATTAAAGCCGAATCTTGTAAGAAACATCGATATAAAATTTGACATTGCACATGAAGCTTGCAAAGTTCAAAAAGGGAAACAAACTAAGTAAAAAAAGTTTACGTTGGCAAATGTTGGTTTGTTTTAAAGTGGACAGCGACAGTAAACTACAAAAACTATTATCAATAAAGATGAGTTTTACTAAGAGACACCTAATACATTTTTTAATTGATAAAACCAACAATTAAATATACTCTCCTGAACAGAGTCAAACCATTTAGTTGAATTTTGGCGAGTAATCTTTCTTGGAGGTACATATTTGGTTCGCAAACACGAAACAAAAAAAAAATCATTATAAAATTAAGTCAGATTTTAAAAGTTATTACGATAAGAATAGTATTTCAAATAATGTTAGAGCTAAGTAATGAGTAGATTTTGTTCTCCACAATACACATACTGCCTGTTCTGAATCCAGGTACCTCTGAATATCCACTGTGAAGAGGAACAAAAGCTCAGTTCCAAATGTCGAGGTTCCAAGGAATCCCATTACCTTATTGTAGAAGTTTGCAAAATGGGTTGCGAAAACAAGGGTAGACCTCACTTGACAGATACTCAATATTACAAAGTTCCATCGCCAATATCGGTCCTGTTTATTCTCTTTCCGAGTCAAAAAACACAAAAATCAACACTTTCTCGTATACAATGAATTATTCTTCTTAATACTAAGACTTGGTTATTATTAAAAATGGCCGATGAAACGAAATATTTAATTTCTTTCCTTAGCATAAATATATGTTCAGATCTATATGTGCTCAGAATAATGGGAATAACTTCCCATAAAGTGATCGATTATTTTCAATTTAAATGGGCTATGGTAATAGATTAAATTTCTTTTTTATCTACTTGGGGGGGGGAAGAAATTCATTCACTTCAGGCAACGTATGGGGAGAGGCTGATTATGAACATATCTAAATTTTCCTTTTAAAACTGCATTCTGAGTCGTTAAATAACTTTCGTTGTACATAATGCATAAGATAAACTCTGAACTAGCTTACGAAAATAATTGTGAATTTTAATAAAAATATCTTACATACATTTCAGGTGAACACGGGTATGTTGTCATGATCAGGATTATGCCATTAATAAAATTTGTCTCGGTTGCGATTTATGTTAAAAAAATGTGTCGTAAATAAATTAAGTAAAGTCTAGAGCTTAAGATTTACCACCCTACGGACTGTGATAATAATTTTCAATACCCAACGGACTATTAGTTTCTAAAATGAAAATTTATTTCTCTCATTTTATTCCTGATTCTTACAAATAAATCTTATTATTTTTAAAAAGAGAGTTAGATTAGCCGCGATACTAATTAAAATTACTCATTCCGACCAATATCAACGAAATTGAACATAAAGTAATTACATATATTGTTGAATATATATTAACAACAATAACAGTTTAATGCCTTATTTAGATATTGGTCTTTTTTAGGAAATTATTCGATACACTTAGCGTTTAGATTGAATAAATTACTTTTCCCAATTTATAACTTGCTAATTACTAATTAAATTTTAATCGTATTGTTATAGTAAAAGTGAATTATTTAACAAAATGTACATATTAATGAATGCTTGTAAATTATCAATAATTATTCATTCGAAATTATATATGATAAATAGTAAAAAGGAGATTTAAAATAATGAAAATTTTTTCCTAATAATTATTTACAATTTTTTGTTTCAAAATATCATTTTACTTAAGATTCTCCGACTATTTCGATTCAGTGAATACTACTGTAAAAGTATGTACACTCTATAACAAAAACACGACGCACCAAGAAGGAGTTGTCCAATGGAGACAATTGGCGGATAAGAAAAGTATGCACTGAATAGAAAATTATTAAAATTTCAGAAAAAAATGAATGATTTAGTTCAGAGTTACATCGTTACAAAGAAAAGAGCTTAATAAGGTTAAGATCCACCTATACCCGTTGTGCAAGCTGTTACACAAATTCGAGTACCACAGACCATCAGTGATAAAACTCCCTGATTGACTCCTGCGGTATTTCTAGTCAAAATTACTGCAATTGTTGGGCTAGGTCCTCAGCATCCCTTTGTAGGTGCATTCGCCTTCCCCTTTTCACCCTAGACATGCTCAATTAAGAAGAGATCTGGTAGGCTAAGAAAGTATTTGACAAGCTGTATGAAAGTTCATAACAACTCGCGCATTTTGTGGTCTGCTATTATCTTGCTGAAAAATAATGCCAGGATACTGCAAAAGGAACGGAAGCACAACAGGTCTCAGAATGTCTTTGAAGTACTGCTGTGCTGTAAGTTTGCCTCTAATGACGACAAAAGGGACCCGTATGCATACCAGACCATAACTCCTGGTTAAGAATCAGTGAGACGTGCAATAGTAAACGCCGGATAGGTACACCGCCCTGAACATCTACAGACACGTCTTCGATTATCGTCAGGACTCAGTTTTAAGCGGAATCCCTCGCTAAACATTATACGTCACCAGTCAGCATCATTCCAACCTGATCCAGCCAAGCACCACTGTAATCTGGTTCGATAATGTGCAGAAATGAGAGGCAGGTGGCGTATTGGTAGTTAGAAGCTTAGATTTCGCCCTAACAGCCGTCTGTGAATAGTCGTGGTGGAAACTGGTGTGTGGGTCGCACATCTCATTGTTGATAACGATGAATCAAGTGCTGTGATAGCGGATCAGACTATCACTCTGTCCTCCGATCTGCTGTGGCCCTATGTCGACCGCTAACATCATGACGCTTAAATCTGCCACTGACCACCCATTTCAGCCTGCATCTTCTGACTGTCTCAAAGCTTCGATCCATATGGCGATCAATTTTCCGCCGAACCTGCCTCTCTCATTCCAATGATACGACCTCCTTCAAACTCTGTTCCTAATGAGCTCAAATCCTGCGGCGAGGCTTTTTTTCAGTCTTCGAAAGATATCCTAAATCGAAATGTAACAGAATAATTTACCATCCGAATGAGAATCTCTTCTTAATTACACCATCTGAGAGAGCATTTCGGATGCAATGTAGCTCCCGTTATTCATTCATTGGACACCAAATTTTAATCATTAGCATGTGCGGTCCAATTGTCTTTACATTGGAAATGTCATTACAAAATTGCAACTTCTTTTTTGGGGGGGGTTTTTTTTTTTTTTTTTTCGTTATACAGTGTAGATCTTGCTTTATTTTCAAATGTTTTATTGCTTTCGATTTCAGGGAAGAATAAAAAATTCTTTGTAAGCTTTATATAAATTTATAGTTATTATAAGATGACATTTTAATTATAATCAATAAATAATAAATACTTTAAATATAAAATTATAAAATCGACTATAAACAAAATTGTGTATGAAAACTTAATTGTAATTACATTTTCGAATAACAATATAATTGGTTTTTAAATATAACTTATTAAATTTAAATGATCACTTATTTTAAATGTCATGCAGGAATACGAAAGACTTACAAATTAATCTTAATGGGACATACCTCAGAACATATATAGTTTATAGCGTTTTTAAAGTTGAATTTTAAAATTATTTAAAGTAGATATTTAAATGCAATAGTTCTTTTTACAAAAGAGAATTAGCTTTTGAAATAAAAAGTCTAATAACTACCAAATTATTTCTGAATTTTATCTTATGTAAAAATATTCTTTCAATAAATAATTTTAAAATAATACGAATTCCAATTAAAATAATGGGACTCGCATTCCAAATAATGGGATTCCCTCCCCCCCACTTAAAGTACTTAAAATATTACTTTAAAAAATTCAAACAATTTATTTGAATATTACTGAAAAAATAATTTTAAATAATTATCATCCTGCATAAAATTGACTTAATGATTTTGATTCACTGTGAAATCTGTTAGTTTGTAGCAGAAATACTTTTTTTAAAAAAAAGACTTTCTGCTTTAGAACGCTGTAAAGGGACACATTATTATCAAAATTTCTTAAGCACTTTAAATTGAAAGAATAGAATATGAGTCTTGAAATAAGTTTTTAAATTGTTATAAATCTTCTAAATTGTCCTTTAATATCTGACTATCCGGTATTTTTCGGGAAAAAAAAAATTTTTTTAAACTTTTTTTTACAACAATAAAGGGTAAAAATTAACAATACATATCGGGACGAAGAACAGAAGGTAATATATAATTTCCAAATCCTAAAGAAAATAAAAAGTAACTGCGTGTTTAAATAGGGAGAACTCATATACCAATACTTCCAATAATTCATTCTTCTTTACTTCCTTTTTTCTTTTTTGAGATGCATATGAATCTGTATTTCATTGGCGTCCATAGATTTCCTGTTAATAACGATGCTGATAATTGGACTCACGCCCACAGTTTGCCGAACAGCTATTATACAAGTAATACTCACAAAAAGGAAAACTGAAATATTCAGAAATGAACACTAAACAAAAATGTATACATATATACGAGGTATAGAATTATAAGCAGAATATAAGGAAGGATTATAAGTGTAATAAGGTATTAATGCAAACATAAATTTGTTGGGTAATTTTACTAGCCGTGAGAATACAGGACTTAATCTTAAAATGCAAATTCGGATTTTCACACATGGTCTTGAGCAAAATAGATTTCTTTTCTTGAACTGGATAGTTTAAGTGAAAGCGTTTGGTAAAAAGGCAAAGTAAAACGTAGTGGTCAGCATCTCTTACAGAATCATAGAAACATAAAGCTATATTTTGAAGGTTATTGTCGGTACAATTCATAATTTTGAGCATCGATCATGCGGCGAGGACTATGCCTGAGCTGTCACCTCCCTGTCCAAACTTCCACAATAGGCCAACAAGAATATTTTGATTCTCCACTGATTAAACGCTAATCACATCTGGTTACATGGTAGGTCTTCAATAATAGGAAGGCTCGGCTCGAAAGAAACCGCCGGCCACTCGGCAGCAACCATGACCACTTGGCTACCGTGGTCACACCTAAATATGCTAATGTAGTGAGTAATAAAGGTTTACATTCGAATATTTCAAATAAGAGTTTTTAAGAAAAATTATGTTCCTCACAAAATTGTGTGAGCAACTTTTACTAAAACACATTTATCTTTAAAAAATAAACTGATATTAATTTTTTAATTCGATCTTTCTTTAACCTACGTCTATCTAAAACTGAATTTTTTAACTTCCAGATTCTGTACCAACACTTAGAGAAGGAGTAATGCAGCAAGTCTCACCGCACAACTGTATGCTAGAAGGAATGCCAAAAAAATCAGTAAACCAATTTCATTGTGCTGCTGGAACCACTCATTCAATATGCGTGGTATTTAATATTATTATTTATTTATATAGCGATATTTAACATACTTCACGAAAAGAGCTTTTGTCGGATGTCTTCCGTGGAAAAATTACCAATCGTTGTGGATGAATAAATTATTATTCGTTGAATAATAATTTATTTAATAAATAGAAACTAAGAACTAAAATTTTTTAGCTACTTTAAAGTAGAAATTTACTGTATGTTTAGTGACACCGAAAATGGAATCTTTGTGAAGGTGGAACATGTGTAAGAAAACGAGAGGAGATTGAAACGATATAAATGAGAAACAGTTTTAATACTCATTTGAACTGCATGTATAATTTGCCATATAAATGTTATAATTAGCACAATATAATATATTTTGAATGTTTTTCATTTTTCCCTTTTTTCGTTTGTATGCTCTTCACTGTTATCGTAGCTCATGTAGAAAGAAGATGATATACTTCTGGAGAGATAAACATGAATTTCTCTAGCTGATATAGAAACTAGAAAACTAACATTTTATTCAATAATAGTTATTAGAAATTCATTAAACTGCGTTCCGGCGCAACTGAAAAAAATTTAGAGATTTCGCTATTTTACGTTCAATGCCAAAATTTTAAGAGAAATAACGAAAATACAACATAAAACACATAGGACGAAATATTGATTAATTCGAATTAAAATAAAATTTTTTCAGTACAGTTCAGATGACTACATTTTGAACTTTTCCTTTCGTAAATAAGTAATTGTTATTCATCTAAATGAGTATTATACGAATTTTGAGATATAAAGGTACGGTACATAAAACTTTACTCATTTTGATCATTTTTCGGTTTTAGGGTGATTCTGGCTCATCAACTTTCATCAAGTTCAAGAACAGATTCTACGCTCTCGGAGTCACATCGAATATACAAGAAGACGATTTCAAGATTCAATGCATTACTTCATCTTTCTCAACATTCACCAAAGTGCTTTATTTCTCAAAATGGATTAACACACATGTGAAAAATCTTCCAGAACCTTGATCAGCATAGCTGAAGAAAAACTGAAGAGTTTTTTGATTTTCTTTTAAACACTGCAATCGGAAATCCCATTTTCGATATCAGCAAAAATATTAGATATTGTTTTTGAAAAGCAAATATTGATGTTATTTCCTTTACCAAAAAAAATACTTCACCCTTTTTGATTCCAACTGACTTTTGTAAAATTTCTTCAAATGTTTCACTTTTGACGCCGCAATTCTTTTTCATGAAAATTAGATCCGTTGGTAAAATTGATCCAATGTAACTTATCTGATACAAAATTAGAAATTGGTTTTAATTATTCAGATCAAAAAATAAATTCATAACGAAAAATTCAAATCATAACACTTTTTCTTTCTTTGTCTCACTCACTCTCACAGTTATATTTCAATATAAGTTCTGAAGGGAAAAATCTCAAATATATTTCATGAATGTAATTCATTTGAATATTATGAAAGAAGAGTAAAAATATTAAAAAGTAGGATTAAAATTTTGGATCTAAATATAAAAACATGTGGTCGACAAAGTCTATTCATCATCGTCACCGTTGTTTTGCTGTGTCATTTGTTGGAGTCCAGATTTCACTAAAGGTAACAGAGATTATGCACTTTAATCTGTTGAGGTGCTAAGTCCTTCCTATAGCGTGATGCGGATTTCTTTAGATATTAATAATATTTAAGGTATTCCTTGTCATATGACGAAGGTTTAAATTTATGAGGTCGGTCACACGTGGACCTCGCGTTGCTTCTAAGAGGGACGGTAACACAACCAATTCCTGAAAAATGTCTGCGCTTACTTTAAGAAGATATTTTAATATAAAGTTACCTTTTAGGTTTCATATTAACTTTAATAACACTATGTTATAGGAATTTATATTTACATTATTAACATTAGTCTCTTACTCTTCCCGTAGGGGTAATGTAGAAGTTTGGAGGGAAGATCACTTGGATTAGTTACAAATTACGATGTCTGTCGCCTATGGCCCTCATATTATTTCTAATTGCAACGTCAATACACATTCACGTGTTTTAAAAAAGAATATTAGAAATTTTATTGGGAGACCTGATGTTCAAGAAGCGTGAATATTGTAAAAATTTATTATATTTAATTTCTATCTAAACTTTCTTTTAAAATGGAGAAAGTATTTTTAATCTTTTTTGAAAAATGATATAATAATTCGTCACTTAATTGTCTCTTTCCCTTCATTTACAATACGTCTGGAAGTATGGGATAGAGTCACTTGAAATTTTGTACATTTGCTTCTTGAACAATTTTGTACACAAATCAGGTAGTCTTTTGATTCTTCTATGTCATAGGCCTTCAACCTGGTATCCCTGGAACTTTGACAGGGGTTCTGCAAAGGATCACTATTTGTTTAATTAAAGCGCCAAAATGTTAACGAAATTTTAATTATTATGAAATGTCGAATTCTTCAAGGAAGTTAATTTGTAAAAATAAATGTAAATAATTTTTTATAGATAAAATAACATCTTAAATTTTGTAAAAGTCACGTTCTTCAAATACAATAATTGAGACGGCTATGGACACAAAGGAGTCTCCCTTCTTAGTCTCAAGTGAAGAATGGCCCACTTCTTATTTCCCTATTTTTAAGGTATAAAGTAAAATTGAAGTCACTCATTAAAAATTGATATTTTCGTCATATTGCACTTTGAAAGTTACTATTGAATGATTTCCTTATGATAGTAATTTTTTATAAGACGGCAACGCTAATCCCGATAAAAATTAGTTTGGTGAAAGATAATTCTCTTGTATCCAATATCCTTGTCAAGACTTAGACACGTCGAAATATCTAAAAAAAAAAAAAAAAAAAAAAAAGAAGAAACATAACAACAATTTGACATATCGACCGACACTCAATTGAAACCAAATTTAAGTTAATATTGTCAATTTTTGGATTGATATTAGATAAGAGTATCCTAAAATTGCCAAAACAGTTATGAAATATCTATCATATGTTTCAACATATGTATGCGAAACATATATGTATATATATGTAAGTATAAACATATATGCATATATATGTATGTATAATCATATATATATATATATATATGTATGTATA
Organism: Nephila pilipes; assembly: GCA_019974015.1. Taxonomy (NCBI): domain Eukaryota; kingdom Metazoa; phylum Arthropoda; class Arachnida; order Araneae; family Nephilidae; genus Nephila; species Nephila pilipes. Next base: position 22,580 of record BMAW01097266.1, read on the forward strand.
AATATATATGTATACATATGTATAAATATATATGTATACATATGTATAAATATATATGTATACATATGTATAAATATATATGTATACATATGTATAAATATATATGTATACATATGTATATTCAACATATGCATGCAAAATATGTATGCAACATATGTATGAATGAAATAATCTGAGTATATTTTTATATATCTGTGATTCTATTCTCGTTTATATGTGTTGTTAAAATTTCACTCATTAAGCAACACCAAGCTAATTTAAACTTGCTTCTGATCATTTGTTTGTATACTTCCGTTATAAGCTTTACATTATTTTCTGCTTTCAATTTATTTCATTTAATTGAACTCTATTTCATCTTAAATTATTTTCTGCAATCAAATTCTGATACATTTTTGAACCGTTAACGGCCATTTCAGGTTTTTTCTTTGATTAAACTTATTTTGTATTTCATACATAATTATTGTTACGTATCATAACTCCATCAGTTGGTTCTAACATGTTAAAATAAAGCCCCAATAACTATTAAAGTGATGTAATTATTTTAAACACTCTGAAAAATAAATATAAATAGTGGAAGATTTATTAAGTTGAAATGAATGAAAAATTATTTTATTTCTAAATACTTTATATTTATCAGGATGATTTTGTTTAAAAAATAAAGCAACATTGGATTAAAATATTTTCAATTCAATCAAGATGCATAAATAAGCTGTAACAGTTACATGATGATTTAAATAGATGCAATTTTTTACCTTGAATTTAAATTTATTTTAAAACATGTTTTGCAACTAAAATTAATTAAATATTAATTTAATTATAATGTTTTAAAAAGGAATTAACAGTAACTAAAAAAGCGTGTGTTAATTTGGGAATTCTACATACAATTTCAAGTTTCATAATAATTTCCTAGCATTACTTTTTTTTCTTTTTCTTAAAGTAATATTTTAAATCAAATATCATTTTTACACTTATGCTTTAATGTAAAATGAAGCTCAAAAATGAAAATTCTGAATATTGTGAATAACAAGACGCATACCAAATCTTATATTTAGGTTAATCAATCTGAGTTTTAAAAAAAATGTATAATTTTTTTTTTAAACTGTTTCTTATTAGAAATGATACGGGCCGGAGTTAAAAAACAGAGATTTGAGAAATAGAAAAATTTATATTCTAAAATCTTGAATACTGCTTAACAATCTAGTATCATATTACCTTGTCGTACTAACGTGATTCTTGTTTCTTCCAGCCAACACCACAAACTCGGTATTACTTTGCAATTAATCTCGGCACAAATCGTATTGTTTAATAACATTATTCAACTTTAAGTAGTGCATGAATAAAGTGGCTGAATTGTGATAATAAACATACAAATATCAAGTATTTCTGTATATATATATATATATATAACACATCAATCAATAACTCCCGAGACTAACATTGAAAACAACATTTTTTTTGCAAAATTCTTTTTTATTCATCAACATAACACCTTTTGTTAATCACCTTTTAGGGTGATACAATCGTTCCAACGCTTTTCAGAATCTTCCCCCCCCCAAAAAAAAAAAAAAAAAAATTCTTTTTTTTTTTTTTTTCGCCAGAAATCTTTTTTGTTGCGAGTAAATAGCGATCAACAGCTTTCTGAATCATCGTCTCGTTGCAGTTTTTGTTCCATCGAAAGCAATCGTGGCACCCACTTGGAAAAAACCTTTTTCACTTCACTTCAAAAAACCGTTTTCAGTAAATACACTTCCATATGATATCTGTGTGATCTCAGCAATCTCACGGAGCTTCACTTTATGATCTTTCATTATAATTTTTGTCACTTCACTCACATTTTCCGGTGTAACGGCTTCCACAGGTCTACCCGAGCGTTCCGCATCATTTGTGTCGGTACGACCACGTTTAAACTCGACAAACCACCGACAAATCGTTGCTTTTGATGGACAAGAGTCCGGGTAACATTTTTCAATCCATTGATTTGCTTGCACGGTGTTTTTAACCATTAAAAAACAATGTTTTATCAGAACACGAAACTCGGTTTTTTCCATTTTTTAAACAAACTATAAAACGACTTTACTCCAACCTCGATAACCCAGCTGTTTCTGGTCCGATCGACTTAAAATTTTGACACGTTTCACGCAAAGGTTAGTATTCTAGAAAGACCTGGTTACTGGTTTACTACGAGCGCCATCTCTGGTTTAGTCTCGGGAATTATTGATTGATCTGTTATGCAGAAAGCGATTTTCTATCTGATGGTCAAATTTCGGTTCCATTGCTATTCAAGGTAACTTTCAACGTCTGAAAAAATAACTCACCGAAGGATTCGAGCTCATTATGAGGAACTTTCAGAGTTTGAAAGAGGTCGTATTATTGGATTGAGAGAGGCAGGTGGGACGGAAAATCGATCGCCATATGGATCAAGGCGATGCAACAATCAGAAGATGCTGGCAGGAATGGGTGGACAGTGAGAGATTTCAGCATCATGAGGGTAGCTGTTGACATAGGGCCGCCGCAGATCGGGAGGACATAGTGATTGTCAGATCAGCTATCACAGCACCTGATTCATCGTTATCAACCATCAGATGTGTGACCCGTACACGACTGTCCACCATGACCATTCACAGACGGTTGATAGAGCGAAATCTACGCTCGGACCGAACAATATGTCACCTGCCACTCACGCCTGCACACTGTCCAGCCAGATTACAATGGTGCTTATCTCGATCAGGTTGGATTGGTGCTAACAGGGGACGTGTAGTGTTAAGCGATGAAGCCTGCTTTTAACTGTGTACTGATTATAACCGAAGACGTGTCTTGAGACGCCCAGTTCATCGTTACGATTGTGCTTCCAATATTGCACACCACTCTGGCTCTCGACCAGGAATTTTAGTCTGCTTTGCCCTTCCATTCATAGGCAGATCCCTTTGGTTGTCATTAACGTTACACTTACAGCACAACGGTTCGTTGATGACATTCTGAGACCTGTTTTGCTACCGTTCCTTTTGAGGTAACCTGACTTTATTTTTCATTAAAATAATGCAAGACCACATACAGCACGTGTTGCAATGAAATATATTATAGGTTGCCAAACACTTCCCTGGATAGCCAGATCTATCTCCTATCCAACTTATCTGGGATATGATATTAATTCATCTGCATCTACCAGGGAATGTTAATGACCTAGCACGACAATTGAAGCAAATTTGGCAAAATATATAACAGGAGACCACAGGGAGTTTAATTGTTTTTTGGTACTCCGTGTGGCAGCTTGCATCCAGTCTAGAGATGTTTTTTTGAGCTCGTTATTTTGTTACTACGTAACTATGAAAAAATCATTATATTTCTCTGAAATTTTATGTCATTTTTTATTCTGAAAATAAAATTTCTATCAGCCAATTTATGTTCTCCATCGGAAAACTCCTTCTTGGTTGCTGGTGTTTTCTGTTATAGAGTGTATTTAATGATAATTGTGATAACCATATGTCCTCAAGTTTCCGAATTTGGCAACAAAACTAGTTGTCCCCTAACAAAACAAAAATGTAGAAGTCTGTAGAAAAAAACTGTGGGAGTATGTATATATAATTTCTTAAAAAATTGCTAAGTTATGTTCGGTGATAACGTATTTTCATATATATATCTGTTAGTTTCTTTTTTAACGTTTATTGTACTTTTTACACAGTCTTAGTATATAATTTAGATTCACTAAAAAATATATATTTATTGAATGCTTTGACTTTTTCTATATTTGAAAATCAATCAACCACGTAAAAATATTAATTTCACTTTGAAACCACCTAGAGTATAGAAGAAATTTGAAAATAAGATTATATTTTATTTGTAATAAGTTTTTTAAATTGATAACAATAAATATTTGACTTCTGTTTCCCATTTATAGTTGCTTTTAATAACATTTTTATGAATTTAAATATTGATTATTTTTGGAGAATTTGGTTATATATTATGGCAGTACAGTTTCTCTAACATTCTAATTTGATATTTTGTATTCTGTGTGCAATGAATGTAAGATAGTTAAATCCTATGTAATATATAAGATAGTACGCAAGAGTCAAATGCCAGAAATCGACAGCTGTTTACCTTGAAGCCTTCTCTTTCAAATGCTATGCCAATTGCATCTGTAAACAAATCCGTATATCTGTAGTCATCACTCACCATGGACGAAAAGCTTTATTTCTCTTAAAAAATAATGTGAGAAACTAATTGTTGAGAAATTTCATATGAAACATGTAAGAAACGCTACCGAAACACAACTTATTGAAAGAATGGTATGGCTATGAATGTTTGTAGCGTACGTGTATTTCGGAGTGGTTGAAGTGTTTTCGAGATAGCATAGACAACGTTGAAGATGATTCACGCTTGATTTGCCCTCTTGCATTAAAGATCTCTGACGATAATGAAAAAATTGGGAATCTATTGCGATCTGACCGTCTCAGCATTTGTGCGAAGATGTAGCCTCTGACAACCATCGAACTTCTGTGTACAAAAGCAACTCAATAAAGCCTTCTTTATTGTTTTGATAAAGTTGCAGAAACATTCTGTCATTAATTGCATTGATATTTATCTTGTTAACGGTTCGAATTATTATGGTTTATCATGACTAGAGAATTGTACTTAGATTATTTCCTACAAGATGTATGTGCTCTAACCAATGAATACGTAAATCATTGGCCTTTATTGCTTCAAATAAGCAACAAAACCACGATCACAATTTAACATTGATGGTGCTTCATCAGTTGCGTAAACAACAATATTATTCAAAAGAATATTATTTTTCGTAAAATATGTTCTCAGAGTATTAAATATAGATAATCATTTCGTATCTGTCAAGAATTTGTGGCGAACAGTCTTTCTTCTCATTGTTTTCACCCAAATATCGTACATGCGCCATTAATAAAGCTTTATTATATGCAATGGTAGAATGGTACGGAAATTGAAGTTTCGGAGATAACATAAATTTATTCAGTATATTAGGAAACTGTGAATATTAAACTTTATGTTACTTTCTGATGCCTTATTGTTGAGATAAAATCTTTTTTGTAGGGTATTACTACAGTTTCTCCATCTTCATACCTTTTACCACTTTTTGTAATTAATTGTGAAATGCATTAAGTGTCAATTAAACCATTTTTGTCCGTTATTTAATTTTTTTAAGTGATGCAACGGTACTTGAAAGATTTTGAAATTGTTTTTATATTTCTTTAAAATATTCAAAGGCTTGTCCATGTCATTTGGTTGCCTTGTAGAAAGATGTTCTAGCATAGGAAATGGTTCCAATGCCTCATATGGATTTTATTGCAATCTTTTTAACTTCAAAGGTGGTTATCCTCCTTACATAGATTATACAAAAATTTAAAACAATGCGTTAGATCAAATATGAGCTGAATATATTTGTTTCCATAGTTAAGAATCATTAATCATCCAATAAAAATGTAAAATATAATTTTTTATACAGATTCGAGTTAGAAAAGCGGAGACTTTTCGAAATGAACCAATATGATGTACGTAAGATTTACTACTAGAATTTAATAAATTTTTGCTGTGTAATCCCTAATAAAGTAACAAAAAGTACTTTCTTCGCATAACTAGAACTTTAATAATGTTTCAAATGAATTAATTGATTGAGTTCAAATTCATTATTTTATTAAAGACTCTCTTATTAGTAACATAAGGAATATCTTAAAATATTGGCCGTAACATGCATAGAATATTTTCTTTGATTTCTGAAAATAGTGGTATTGATGAACTAATGTTTCGATAAAATGATCAGATGATTTTCAAGAAATTTTATGTTAAAAGTACAGAGTATAAAATTTATTCAGGAAAAAAAGGTTTTCCCAATTTATTTTGATTGTACCATTCTCCAGTCATTTTGAAGGATGTTTAATTCATTTGTGTTAAATTCTATTCTATACTTTTTGACTTAAAAGGGACTTAGTACCTTTCGAAATCAAAAGTAGAACATTTTGACAATTTTTTTTCGATTCTTCATAAATCAACAATTTTTGCTCATTTCAATATAAATCTTTGCCAGTTTGTGTAATAAAGTATATAGTTGAAAATATTGGGTCAAGTTTGATATTAAGTTAATATATTTTCTTATATATCATGAAATATGCGGATAAAAATTTAAAAATTAATTAGCTTACCTTGAGTTACCCACTAGATAACATTTGAATGATGTACAGTAGAACCATAATTCTTGTACCAAATTAAAGCTAAATAATGATCTTATACTGTAAATGTCAAATTTTAAATTTATCTTGCATTAAAAAAATCTTAAAATTAAAAAATTATCAAGTTTGTATTTAGTATTACAAACTTCATAATTAAATAAATAAAGATCTAGAAGTACAACACTCATATAAAATTTTAAAGCTCTATATGCAAAACAGTTTTTTTAATCCTGTGGGAAAGTGTGAAAATAACAAACTGAGAAAAAGAGGTTTGTTTACATTGCATAATGTAGAACAAGCCACTTTAGATATTTGCATTTTTTGTTGCACAGGGAGTAATAATTGTCGGATTTTGACGCGGTTTGCTTTACAATGCGCCTAACATTCATCACTATTTTTAGAAAATTTGAAAAATTGAATTTTTGAAGGTACAAAGGTACTAAGTCCACTTAATTACAGATAAATCTCGAAAGAATTCTGCTTCATTATCCTCAATACTCCTGTTAATTTTTTACAGGGAGAAATACAGAGAAATTTATCAGAACTATACTGGTTAATTTAAATATAGTACTGTCTGCTGTATTCTGTACGCCAATTGTAGGTCTTGAATGATGTTAGACATTTTTATGCTTTCCCAAACATCATACTTGATATCTTTCTAACTATGGGGTTTTTTTGGAGGAGGTTACTGTATTGTTTTGACTAATTTTGAATTTTTTCGTAAAAAGTTTCAATTTTAGTTTATTTATATATTCATAGATATAATTATATAAGTAAGCACAAAGCTATATAGAAGTAAACAGCATTGATTTTTTGAATTTCAATATATTTTCAGATTATCTACAATTATTTAAATTTATCATGCCAGCATTTGTTAAGAACCAGCCTTTTGCATAAATAAAACATTCGTTATTATAGAAAACTTACTTTCCAAGGAAAATCATTTTTGTAATATAAAAGTGACATTTGGATCATTATAGTTTTCTAATACTATTCATTTACAGTTCTTCAAAAGGGCTGTTTTAGGAAAAAAACTATTTATAAAATTTTTAAAAAATATATTTACAATTTTAGATATTAAAATTTTAGTTAGTATTTGTCCTAAAAGGTAGTTTAAAATTTATTTAAAAATCTACGAATAATTTCTTCACATTTCTTGCATACATTGAATGTATATCTCATTTGATGTATACAAATACACAAATATTGTGGAAAGAGATTAAATATACTTACTTGATCTGTCGTAATAACTTGAATATTAAAAGGATAAAAATGCATACACAGAAAATTTGTCTTAAGATATACATGTTCCAAAGCGTGAAATTAATAAACAAGACAGTAAGCTTTTTTTACAAAATTTCTGTAGTATTTATATCAGTGATAAATCTTTTTGAAAAAATGTTGTTTTTATAAATCTACGTCTTTAATTTAAAATAATATCTGATCAGTTTTTTTCATGAATATTTTAGAAGTCATTTAGAAGCAAAGAAACATATTTCAACAAAGAATTCATTATTCTTTTCAGAAAAGCAATAATTCATATTATTTTTTTCATTATTCGAAAACATTTCTACATACATACTTGTTTCTAAATTTTGTTTTAAATAAAGTATTGTTTTAGACAATTATATGATGACTTTTTTTGATTAAAATAATGACGCATCAATATTTTCTTCGTAACTTACGCAAAATATCAATAATGACAATAATTATTTTTAAAAGCAATGTTTTATAGTGTTATGTTTTCCGAAATATTTCATTGCAATTATTTTTAAACTATTCTATACAAACGTATTTTTTTAATTTTTACCAATTAAAAATACATGTAATAATAAGATGAAACTAACTTTGAATATGACAAATTGTAATTTTTTTTTTTTTTTTGTATTTATTGTGTATAAAATCTACAGACTTTTATTTAATAGCTTTTCTTCACGTCTTTTACAAATGTTCGACTCATACACCGGCCCCACAATTTGTTTATACGCATTAAGTAACAATAACTTTCCTGAGTTTAATATAATATTCATTTTAGTACTGATTAAGCAGAAGCTATGAAGTAATTTATTATTTCGGAAAAAGAATTATCATTAAAATGAAATAAAGAATAACGAAAGCCCATTTAATAATTTTTGCTGTAAAATTGCTCTTTTTTTACTTTCACTTTCCAACATAAAATTCTAAAACTTGTAGAAGATTATAGAAACTCATATAAAATATAAACTTATTGAAATAATTCCTTTATTAATTTATATTCTTAATACGTGTGAAGCAGTATACATCACTGCTACTTTTTTTGAGAAATATGCTCAGTTTCAAAAATATTTAAATGCATATATATTTTTCAAAACTGCTTTAAATTATTAAAGTAAATTTATTGACAAATTACGAAGAATTTTTTTTACTGGAATGATGCTACCTTCCTTTTTGTGATATGAAGTATGAGCTACACCTTATGTTTTAATAAATGTTTTTGAAAAACAGAGGAAAAGTTTTACTTTTAGTTTATAATTCTAAATTAACAAACTATTGTAAATATTAAATTCCCATCAGAACGATATAGAATAAGAGGTTTAATATGACAATAGGAAGATTTATATTTCGAAAGCATTCTTAACATTGATTTTATTAAATACCTGTATCGCCTTTCTCGTTAATTATTATATATTAATTAACACTTCGGTGAACTTAAATATTGAGCTCTCATTCATTTTGATAAATTGGGTTAAATAACACAACAAGCAAGTTTTAGTGATGTTTGTTGGTCGGTATTTGATTTGTAATGATTAAAGCATTATAATTCGATTTTTTTATATGATTTTAATTGAAGATATACATATTCGTTCTGATATTATTTATCTTAATTTGCAGAAAAAGTGTACTTAAAAAATCAATTTTTTCGTTAATTGTAGTATTTTTGGTTATAAGAGTAGTGAGTTCTGCCAAACTTTACTCTGTCGAAGTAATAATTCATATTATTTTCTAGTTAGAATATTAAACAATGCATGTATCTTTGGAATAACTTTTCTAAACTGGGTATCTATTGCATTGCATAGATTTTCTCAATATATATATATATATACATCTTAACTATTTATACAGTGATATAAAAGAAAGGTATAAAAGTGATATAAAAAAATACTTAATGAACACATTTTGTACTCATTTTATATATATAAAATTGAATGAAAAACATACATGGTATTCTATCATATAACAAAACTAACGCTAAAAAATATTTTATTTTGGTGCAATGCATATTTACATATTTACAAATTATCACCTTCCATCTGCCCCATTCTCTAGCCCTACACTGCTGCATGCGAATCTTCCATTGTTCGAAACAATGTTGGAAGTCTTCTTCTATCAGCTTCTTCAGCCCGCGTGCCGATTCCTTTTTCATAACTTCAACGGATTCAAATCTTATTTCGCTTAATGCATATTTTACGTTCGGAAACAGTTAGAAGTCACTTGGCGCAAAATCCGACGAATAAGGAAAATGGTCTAACATTGGGTTGCTGTACTTGGCTAGAAGCCTCTTGATAGACATTGTTGAGCGAGTCGGTGCATTGTCATGGTGGAAAATTTTTCCGTATGGATTCTTTGTCAATTCCTAGAATCTAAGCAATCACACGAACACTTAACCGACGATCTTATCGAACCTGATCTCCGATTGTTTCGACACGGTCATCCACTTTTGATATGAGAGAATGAACCGAGCATGAATAATCTTCAACATCTTCTCCGTCGTCTTCAAGTTGCTTAAACCTTGTCAAAACATGCGCACTTGGAAAACATTTATTGTCATACACTTCTTTCATAAAATTATGTTTCAGTTTGTTTCATGTGAAATTTCTCAACAATTCATTGCTCACTTATTCTATATCCGGTAAACATTAAAAAATAACTCTTGTGGGTACATAAGATACAAGTGTACTGATTTATGTTCATATAAACGCTGCATTCGGAAGAGAACGTTTCAAGCTAAAGCGATGTCGTTCGATAGCATTTGGCGCCTGCGTACTTCTTGTGTAGCAGAGGATGTCTCACTGTTTAATATCCAAAACTCTTATAATTTTTGAGTAACTATTACAAACAAAAATAAGTAAAGTCTTTGCTGTTGTATGTTTAAATAAACATAGCTAAACGGCTGAAACAATACATTCTCATGTATACATATATATAAAACTCATTACATGCCAATTGAAATCTTCTTACTCTCATGGAACATGGACGATATCTACGCGAAGCATTTAGTTGCAAGGAAAACATATTGCAATTAAGTGGATTTGGATTACAGTCAAATTAAAACTTGTTAATTTTTAAGAAAAGTTAATGAACTTTTGACAATTCTGATCTCATTTACATATATTTCAATACATAATGACAAAGTTATATGCAATCTAAATGTGAGAAAATATGAAAGGCGTTTTACTTTATGCAAAGTAATGAGAATCTAATTGATTTAAGTAATCGATTTTTAAACATGTTGCTGAATTTTAATATGTTCATTTTAATATAATTTCAATATGATCATTCATTCATTACAAACAAAAATTAGTAGAGTCTTTGCGGTTGTATGTTTTATAAACTTACCAATACTGCCGAAACAACACATTCTCATATATATATATATATATATATATATATATATATTAAACTCACAAAATGTCATTTGAAAACTTTTTGCTGAGTAATCGATTTTTAAATATGTTGCTGAATTTTAATCTGATCATTTTTAGTCGACAATGTTCATCAAGTGTTGTACTTAAGCATAAAATAAATTAAAAAAAGTTTTCTCGAAATTACTTGAAGGGTGAAAAAAATTATTTTTACAAAAAAAGAAACCCCCAAAGGGGCTTGTTTTAAGAATATTTAACAGTATTGGGCATGGATAGTATTTCATATCTCAAAAAGCTAACAAATCACTCACAGTTTTCTCTCTGCTTCTGCGTGATTTAGAACATTTTTTTATCAGTATGTTCAGTAATGCACAAAAAGGATTCTAATTAAATGACCTTCCATGCTAATTTTAAATATAATTAAATATTCTTTTTATTCTAAAATTATTGCAGCAATACTATTGCATGGACGAAATTTATGAAGAATGTAGAAATGTTTTTGGATTGTAAATAATATTACCAAACACATTAATTGCTTTTCAAATTAAAATAAATTACTCTCATCTAATATTAATTGCATTGCGACTAATTGTCTGTGCAAATTTCTGAGGAAATGCTCTTACCCATCATCATTTTTTTTACGTAACGCAGAAGTTTAAAAGTATTTTTTTTTACCAAAATAGTTTTTCGCTGGTATATATATTGCGTAGTTTCAAAATAAAGAATTAGTTACCCTGATCATTAACTTCAATTCTTGGAACATGCATTTCGGAGGATTGCAATGCTGCATAAGTATTTTCGTTTTCTTATATCTTCAAGTGATTGCAGCAGGACAGGTAAGTTTCGTTTCTTTTTTCTTTCTAAACTGTTTGAGCATATGTTTATCTGAATTGAAATTATTCTTCGCCCTTTAAAATAACGACAAATGTCTGAATCGACATTGGTAGAAAAACATTAAAAATATCGATTTTTATTTGATTTTGTAAATATATATCAATGAAATGAGGTAGTAAATTATTTTCTCTAAATATTATCATGAAAAAATAAAATGGGAACAAAAAAATTTTATTAGAATAAAATTATACAATAATTCAGAAATTTTCAGAAATTTCTTGGATAAAAAATAAAGGATTCGCCATTAATTTTTGTGTGTGTTTAAGATGAATGATCATTGAAATTCAAATTTTAAATTGAATTAATTACGTCTAAAAATTTGGCACTTTTCCAGCATTTAGAATTGTACAGCAGTTTATTTGTACCGATGTTTCTAAAATTAGATGAATTAAACTGAAACATGTAGGATATTTTTTATCAAAAAATTATTTTATACATTTGTATTCTTTTGAAAATGTAAGAAAATAATTAAAAGTTTTTTTTTTATCTTAAAACATTTAATTTATACATAGTTAAATTTCGAAAGAGAGAATGAAAAAAAAAAAAAAACACATATTAAATATCAATACCGATGTTCTTATTTGTTTTTCATTCATAAAATCAAGTGATATTTAAACACCTTAAAACTGATTGATACAGATAAAATAATTCGATGCAAGTGCAAAATATTTCTGAATGATTCAAATGCATATTTTAAATCAAAAGTCCTACGATGTGATAAATTACCACATTTTTTATTATTGAGCATATATTTTTATTCTCTACATCTATTTTTAAGTGTATAACAAAACAAAACATGTACAAATATTGGATATTTATTTATGAGGAATATTATTTTCGATTTGTGAAGAAAGAATACTTTCTTATTAGAGCCATGAATGATCCTAAAATAATGCTTCGAAAACCAACTTGAATATTTCATCGACTGTAACATACTAATCTTCTCAATATTTATCAAAATTTTTTAAATGATTAGGATTTAGGGATTTTCTAAATGAAGTAAATCATCAAATTGGCAATCTATGGAATCTCAACCTAATTTTATCAGTATGCATGTTCTTAGACAAAGTCTTAGCAACTGAAAATAAATGACGAAATAATGTTTTAAAGGGTTTATATCCCTTCTAGTAACTTTAATTTTCAGAATTTGAATAATGCCACAACGGAATACATAAATGCTTATTATCTGCACGATATTGTTACGAATAAAAATTCATTTACGAAAGTGATGTGCTAAATTCCTTATTGAATTCCAATATGGGATCTCATTTGGACTTGAAGATAAAATTTTGAGCTTCGAGAGTGAAATCTATTCTATTTTGTCTTCAAAAATTTCCTATTTATTCTAGTTCAATAACTTTAATCAAAATTCATAGTAAAACGTTGCAACTGTTTTGTTAAACGTACTTTTTGCACAACTAACGAAAAAAAATATTATAAAATTTAATGCCCCAAATACAAAAACGTGTGTTTATTTCGAAATGTAAAATGTAAAATAAGGAAACCTTTCAATAACCAACTACTTTTAATAACTTTTGTTTTCAAAATATGAAAATACTACTGTATGAAAAAGATCAGAATAATGTTCGCAAGCCTCAATTTTATTTTAAACCATGTTATAAAATAACGAATATTCTGTTAGTTAAACTTCATCCTCTTCTTTGTATTAAGTACTTTCCTTGATTTATTTCCCTCAATGCCTGTTAAATTCATTATCGATTCAACGGTTTCTAATAACGGAGATGAAAGTTAGGAGAGAAACAATTTCTAATGTAGTTACTTTTCGTGCTTTGCTCCTGGCTCAAATTTTCAAGGTCTATCATTAAAAGGTTTATTGTTTCTTTAGAACGATGAAAGATTAAAAATTTATTCCTCATGTAAAATAAGACATATGGCGTCTTTAATTTTGTTTTTAATTTTCTTTCCTGATCTACTCTTTATAACTAGCGTAATACTCTAAGGCTGAAACTTTACCTCCTTCTTTAATTTGTTAAATTCCATTATAAATACACAAATGCGGTTGAAAAAGAGACCTTCTTAAGGAAATGCGAAAGGCGTAACTCACTGCAATGTTTCAGTGATTACTTTTCTGAGAATACAATATCCACGACGTTTACACATCCTTTCCAACCACCGCTTCTATTTTCCAATTTTCGACACCATCTTTGCTTTCTTTGATGCAGGTTCACTCCAAAGAACTCATTGTTGCTCGAGTGAGTAATGGCGAGTTCAGATTCCGTCAGCTGTGACAACCAACGTATAAAGTCGGCGACAATTTGAGCCGATGACAATCAAATTTTGATTTAGCCACAAATAGATACTAAATCAATATTAATCCTAAATCTGTATCACGTATATTTTTCAGCTGTTTAAGAAGTCGCAACATATTTTGATATAAAGAATTATCTTTAGCAGCTCACTCTGTTCCTCTTTTTCTTTTTGACATTCTTTTTAAATACACCATTTTCGTATCATATCGAGAATGAAATTTATATCATGAAGTCAACCGGTGGTTAGTACTAAAACGTTTCTAAAATTCAGAATAATATTTTCATAATAAGATAATTTTTTAAAATCTTTTGGAAACATCAATTCAAAACTTGAACTAATTTTAAAATATGATTAATTCTTTTATAAGATTTCAGTATCAGAAATGTAATTTAATGCACGTTAAAAATGGGAGAATAGGAAATATTTTCTATTTATATTAGTTTTTTATAATCAACTCCAGCGCTATAGGAAAAATTTCATTTCGAAGCAAACCATTTGATCTTTTTTATTAATACAAGGGAATATTATGAAATAATACTTTCAAATTGCTTCCATGAACGTATATTTCATAAACAAAAGAGGTTTTCGATTTTATCATAAAAAAGGGAAAGTTGGTACATATATGATGCATATTTATTTTCTATAGAAAGGTTATGCGATGCTAAATTCAATTAAATTTCCAGAATGCAGACAGAAACATATTTGATAATTTCTTGACATACATTTAAAATAATAAATTGTTTTAAATATAAAATATATTTGTTTTAAAATTGGACAATACAAGATTATTTAAAAATTGTAACAAATACTTTAAAATATGAACTACAACAAAGTGTTTCATTTTCATAAGAATTGCACTTTAATCTCCCAAATGCTTTTGGACAAAGATTTATATTTATAATAACATGTCTTTTATCTCAATTTATGTTTCTTTGCAGCTTCATGTTATATACTATATCTATAATAATAATAATAATATGCTTTCATAAATAATATATTTCCAGAATGTGGATTGGGTGTGATTGACAGGGAAGGCAAAATTGTAAATGGAGAAGAAGTTAAGCCGTTGATTAAATATCCATGGATTGTAAGTTAAATGCTTGGCCTTTTTTTCTTTTTTTCGCATTCATTCATGTACAGTAAGAATTATTTTAGTTAACTAAGATCTATTATTTACGTAAAATATGTTATGTAAGGTTGTTAGCCCCTGTCAAATATTAAGATTTATTTGAAGAATGCTACTTGTTATGTATTTACATTTAAATGAAGTCATTAGACCGATCTGAATAATTTAATGTACAATTTCTTTACTTTATTCTAACCACTGTTACTCAATTCCCGAAACTTTAGACGTCAAAGCACTTCGAAAAACAAATCCTTTCAACATTCTTATCGTACCACATTTTCCTGTGGATTTGCCTTTCTTACTTTAGAATGCGGAATTATAATGAAAAATATTTTTCCATGCACATTCTTCTTTAATTCTCATGTATGAAATTCTTCATGAAAAGAATATCACTAGTTAAAAAGAAAAATAATTTAAATTCATTCTCATAGTTTCATCAGAAAAAATACATCTATAGATGGGATACGCAATGTTTTAACAGAAGTGTATACAAACTAAGACTTTACATACAACCATTAAAATTTCTGCACCATGAAAGCAGAACGTTACAACCGTTAAAATAACGCATTAAACGTTAATGAAATGTCAAAACGATCAATAAATTCTTAAAATCCTGAAACATGCAAATCAGCGTCATTTTAGCGATTTTGAGCAATGTCGTCAAAGAAATTATCTCTTTAGTCTGTCTAAAAGGGAGAATTTTACAGTGTCTTCTTTTTCAGAAGACTAATTCAAAAGTCAGTTGCTTACATATATATCGTATTATGCTTAGATTAAGAACGAAAATTTCTATGCAGCTATCTTAATTAGGCGCGACAAAATAGTGGACCTTTAGAACTGTGGCTTACGAGTATCTTTCCGCAATGCTGGTGCTTTCAGTGTTCCATACTCCATGACTCTCACGCGAATATGAAATGGATGGGAGTGCAGGAGTAGGAGCAGAGTACCATGTGGGATTTCAACGTCTCTTTACTCTCACTAACGCTCGAAAGGATGTATTTGTAGTGTACAGTGATTTGCGTGATAGCACATCTGCCTTACATGAGTAGCTCTGCTGTGTTCCAGGACGATCAGTGTCTGGAAGGAGAAGGAGACAATTCCTGCAGCATCTAGGATTTTGGTGTGGGTCCTCCAAGCAGAACGCGGATCACAAATTTATATCTTTAGTTTCATTTAGCGCTCGGTAACAGACTATGTAATGATTATCGGACGTTTTAAACAATTTGCATGAAAAAAAAGTTTGGGATTCGTTTTTTTAATTTAATAATAAGTTGCAAGTCATTTTGGATATGTTGTTACAGCTATTAAATGAATACAAATCTTGTCATTAATTAAATCCATTTGAATTTTAAATATGAATAAATTTTCAAATATGATTGTGAGTGTAAATAATGGTTCTAGAGAGCATGCTTATATATACTCTTTAATGTTTTTTCTATATTTATATCTCTATTTGAAATACTTGACAACTTGTTTCTTCTTTTATGTTTTCAATAGTAAAAATAGCTGTTTGAAACGGAAAACTTCAAATTCGTATTTTAGCAAATGGTTCTGTTCTTTATGTTTATATTTTACTTTTCAAATTTAGTTATTTCCAATACATATTCCATTATATGTTCCTTTATCTCTATCTCTATTTCGAAATAAACGTGACTTTGGTAGTCGAGCGGAGAAGGTGTTGTTTCCTGCAAAATCATTGGTTCGAGTGTAGATGCCAGTAAAATTCCGCAGTGTTGTGGACGGATGTACGGGAAGTGTGCAGAAGTTTCAATTATTCCAGTTATCGTGGTGTGGGAGTTTGGAGAGAAAATTGCCATCTTAGGTGTCTTCACCGTAACTTTACCGGGGATCAAAATTACAATTTCCGTCGCCCGTAACCCTCGTGTTGCTTTTCAGTGCGACGTTAAGACAATCAACACGTGCTAAATATTAAAACTTACATAAAAAAAAGTCTTTTCATTTTAGAGTTAAATTCATCTTACAGTTTTACGAACTTAGAATATAGAATAGCCCAAAAAGACGTTGACCTACCTCTAGTTTGGATGCAAGCTGCCACACGGAGTAGCATAAAACGATAAAGTTCCACGATTGTCTCCTGTTATATATCTTGTCAAATTTGCTTCAATTGTCGTGCTAGGTCATTAACATTCCCTGGTAGATGCACACGAATTCCTATCATATCCCAGATAAGTTGGATAGGAGAAAGATCTGTTTAGCTAGGGAAGTGTTTGGCAAGGTGTAAGATAGCTCACAGCAACACGTGCTGTATGTGGTCTTGCATTATGTTAATGAAAAATAAAGTCATTGTACCACAAAAGGAACGGTAGCAAAACAGGTCTCAGAATGTCATCAAAGAACCATTGTGCTGTAAGTGTAACTTTAATGACAACCAAAAGAATCCGGTTATCAATGGAAGGGCACCCCAGACTAAAACTCCTGGTTGAGAGACAGAGTGGTGTGCAATATTGGAAGCATAATCGTCACGATGAATTAGGCGTCTCCAGACACGTCTTCGATTATAGTCAGTACACAGTTAGAAGCAGGCTTCATCACTTAACACTACACGTCCCCTGTCAGCATCAATCCAACCTGATCGAGATAAGCACCATTGTAATCTGGCTTGACAGTGTGCAGGCGTGAGTGGCAGGTGACATATTGCTCGGTACGCGTGTAGATTTCGCTCTATCAGCCGTCTGTGAATGGTCATGGTGGACAGTCGTAAGCGGATCGCACATCTGATGGTTGATAACGATGAATCAGGTGCTGTGATAGCTGATCTGACAATCAATCTGTCCTCCCGATCTGCCTCGGCCCTAAGTCAACAGCTACCCTCATGACGCTGAAATCTCTCACTGTCCACCCATTCCTCAGGCTGTTGCGGAACGGCAGCGTAGATTCGAACTCTGGACCAAGGGGTCCGAAGTTGACGGGCCTACCAATCAGGCCGAAAAGATATCTCATCGGACTGGTTGAGTAAGGCCTTTTAACGTTGTAGTAGAAGAGCGTCACTGCAATACTCCCCCTCCAGTATCAACGCAGCGTGATGATACGAAATGGAGATAAACGTTGGTATTTTGTTGAGAAGGTTTTGTCAGAAGGCACCGAAACGTGCGCCATTTTGTTCAGAAGGTTTTGTCAGAAGGCGCCGACACGTGCGCCAGAACCGGAATATCACTAGTAGTGAGTTGCACGCGCTTGTCTTAAGACACACAGAGACAAGTGTTTTTGCATCGGAACATATGCAAACAGTAGGTATAGGCCGTGCTGCTACCTAGTGCTCAAGCCCTGATTCACCACTAACGGCGATCGTCGGGCATATGCAATCAGTAGGTACAGGCAATCGTGCTGCCATCTAGTGTTCTTGTCCGGGGTCCCCACTTGTGGCGGTCGCGAAACGGCAGCGTAGATTCGAACCCTGGACCAAGGGGTCCGAAGTTGACGGGCCTACCAATCAGGCCGAAAAGATATCTCATCGGGCTGGTTGAGTAAGGCCTTTTAACTTCTAACGTTGTAGTAGAAGAGCGTCGCTGCATTCCTGCCAGCATCTTCTGATTGTTGCATCGCCTCGATCCATATGGCGATCGATTTTCCGTACAACCTGCCTCTCTCAATCGAATGATACGACCTCTTTCAAACTCTGACAGTTCCTCGTAATGAGCTCGAATCCTCCGGCGAGGCATTTTTTCAGTCGTTGAAAGTTATCTTGAAAAGCAATGGAACAGAAAGTTTGACCATCAGATAGAAAATCGCTTTCTATATAGATCTGAACAGGGCGCAGTTCCGATGCGCCTTAGCTCCCCCTATTCTTTCATTGGATAAGAAATTTTAATCATTAGCATGTTCGGATGAAATATCTTAACCAGACACTACTGTGTGCGTCGTTTTTTTTTGTTATAGAATATAAATATATATATATATATATATGGGATTTTTATATTTTGAGACGATTTCTAACACCAGTTATTCGAGGCGCAAGTACGGAAAGCACAAGCCCTAGAGGTGCAAGCACGGAGGGCGCAAGAACTGCGCAATCTACATGGAAGAGTGCGACCAACAGAGAAAGACGTGAAATCTGATAGTTCTTTAAATGTATAATCAATAGTTTAATTTTAACTTAATAAATGCTTTACAATAATATTTAGTTTAATTAAATTATATCTCTTAAAATTTGTTTTTTTTTATTTGAATCCATAAATCCCCTAGATATGTACCCCATTTCTGTAGTTAGGATTCTACATATTTATATATATATATATATATATACATAAGTGTTTTTGCTTGCACAACTCTTGTATTATTGTGTTTAGGATGGCCAAAACACTAAGTCTCTTAGATAAACACAACATTTAATTAAAACATTTACGAACAAAATACTCACAAGCGTAACAAAAATGTAAAATCATCGTTTACAATTGAACGTCATCCTTCTCTTAGTTTTGTCTGTCCTGCCAGATTATAATTTCGTGGAACGCAGCACTAGAGCCCTCTACAATGTTGCAATCATCCGTTTATACCAGTTGGATTCATTCGACTGTCCGGACCTCATGAAATGACCTCATCATCTTAATTCCAGTTTTAAGAATTCTTCAAGATTTATATATCCGCAAGGTATGTGTCTACTTCTCAATCAGAAAAACAATGCATAATAGAGAAAAATTAAAAGCAGAAACAAAAAATAATTAAATATGATCCATCGTCTGCGGAAGTTACCATCGCCTTTAGAATATCATCGTCTTGCTTTATCAACGGCTGCACTTTTTTCTTTTTGCTAACGTTTTCATAAATACATATAATATAGACATAATAAGGGGAAATGTATTATTGGGGAAAAGTGACAAATCTGTTGGAAAACGTCTTAAACAGTACACACAATCAAATAAAATAAGTATAGTGTAATATTTTATGGTACGCACCATATTTTTATAAATTCTGTTCAAATAGCAAATAGTTGTATTGTTCATTCTTTTGTGTTCTTTTTTTGAATCTACACAACTATCATTACTTCTAATTTTAATAGTTTTGTATGTCCTTAAAGATTTCGAATTAAACTTAAGCTATTATCTAAAATGAGTGCGTTTTATAGCAACTAATTCACCTAATTTATAACAAAGTTTCGTCCGCCTTCTTATGTTGTATGTCTTCTTTTTCTGTTCCTGATCTTTATATATAAATATATATTTTAAGCATGTTTCCGTAGATCCATACAATATGTTTCAAAATTGGCTTAGAACTCAGCTTTATGTATTTATTTCAATTTATTAGTATGTTTCGTATTCCTTCTGGTCCCGAATAATAACTTAAAAGGAGTAGAATCACTACATCTTTGATAGGCGGAATTAATAGATTGTTGCAGCTCATTAACATGTGTATACCAATGCGAAAGAATTTCAAGTCACAGCTTCGAAAGAACGGGACTGATGTTTGATTTAATCTTACAGCTTGTCCATTAGCACGTGGAACTCCAGTTGAGATTAGATGGTGTATATTATCTTTGGAACAATATTCTTTTCATATTCTTTAGACGTAAAAATAGTAACACGTCCGAAAATAAGACTTAATGGAATTCCTAATGTAGTTTTTTACTTTTCCAATTCAGATATAACTTCAGTTGATGATGTCGGCTTTGAGGGATAGAACCAGATGAATTTTGCTAAGTCGTCAATAATCGAGAAATTACTCGTATATCACATTGCAAAAAACGGGTACTCAAAACCGAGTAATAAGTACTCACTTTTGAATACTTCACATACTCAAAATAGCTTCGATACCAATGTATTAAAATTTTAGAATCGCCCGTACTCATTTTTTTGTAACATGTACATACACAAAATGGAAATTTCACATACTCATTTTTGATGGTATTTATGCCTCAAATACGAGTACAAGTAATTCCAAATACTCCCTTGACTTCTGAATACTCTAGATAGCAGTAACTTCAGTAAATTTGATACAAAACTAGCACAGAATTTACTACGTCATAATTACGAAACTGAAAATTGAACTTTAATTCATATATATATATATATATATGATTATACGCTTAACAGCCTCATAAATTACATGCTATTTGGCTAATATATATCCAAACAAAATATATTTACATATAGCGAAGCAATGAATGATATTAATAACTAAAAAATAGAGCATTTGAATAACTATTTGAGAAACGATTAAATGCAAACAATTCTGAATTGTAAAGTTTTAACAACAAAAGTTAAAAAGAAAAACATTTTCAATGCAAAGAGCACAGAAAACTTGACCTGTCATTTAAACACAGATATTAGTGAATATTTGGTGCAGTATATTTATATTTTATTCAATGCACAAACTCTAACACACACAGAATAAATAAAACAATTTCATTTGTATGTGATACATGACACAAACATTGTAGTAATATTAATTCATTAAATTGTAAAATCATTCAAACATGTTCACTATTAAAAAGGCGGAGCATAATATTTAGTCCTTTTATTTGACATATTAAATACTTTTATTTACAATCCAATAACATTCTTTCAGAAAAGTCCTAAGCTAAATATTTATTATTCAATCGTCTTTGCTAGATACGCACTGAAATACACAAACACCCACACCCACACCTACAGATATATATATATATATATATATATATATATATATATATATATAAATACTTGATATTTGTATGTTTATTATCACAATTCAACCACTTTATTCATGCACTACTTAAAGTTGAATAATGTTTTTAAAAAATATACTTTGCGCCAAGATTAATTGCAAAGTAAAACCGAGTTTCTGGTGTTGGCAGGAGGAAACAAGAATCACATTAGTACGACAAGGTAATGTAATAGATTGTTAAGCAGTATTCAAGATTTTTGAAAATAAATTTTTCTATTTCTCAAAACTCTGTTTTTTAACCCTGGCCCGTATCATTTCTAATAAAAAACAGTTAAAAAAAAACATCTTATACATTTTTTTTGAAACTCAGATTGATTATCCTAAATATAAGTTTTGGTATGCGTCTTGTTATTCACAATATTCAGAATTTTCATTTTTGAGCTCCATTTTACATTAAAGCATAAGTGTAAAAATCATATTTGATTAAAAAATATTACTTTAAGAAAAAGAAAAAAAAATAATGCTTGGAAATTATTATGAAACTTGAAATTATATGTAGAATTCTCAAATTAACACACGGTTTTTTAATTACTGTTAATTCCTTTTTAAAACATTATAATCAAATTAAGATTTAATTAATTTTAATTGCAAAATATGTTTTAAAATAAACTTAAATTCAAGGTAAGAAATTACATCTATTTAAATCATCATATAACTGTTATAGCTTATTTATGCATCTTGATTCAATTGAAAATACTTTAATCCAATGTTGCTTCATTTTTTAAATAAAATCATCCTGATAAATATAAAGTATTAAAAAATAAAATATATTATAATTCATAACAGCTTAATAAATCTTCAACTATTTATATTTAATTTTCAGAGTGTTTAAAATAATTACATCCGTATAATAGTTATTGGGGCTTTATTTTAACATGTTAGATCCAACTGATGATGTTATGATACGTATCAATATTTATGTATGAAATACAAAATAAATTTAATCAAAGAAAAAAGCTGAAATGGCCGTTAACAGTTCAAAAGTATATCAGAAATTGATTGCAGAAAATAATTTAAAATGAAATAGAATTCAATTAAATGAAACAAATTGAAAGCAGAATATAATTTAAAGCTTATATCGGAAGTATACAAACAAATGATCAGAAGCAAGTTTAAATTAGCTTGGTGTTGCTTAATGAGTGAAATTTTAACAACACAATTAAACGAAGATAGGATTATAGGTATATAAAAATATACTCAGATTATTACCTTCATACATATGTTGCATACATATTTTGCATGCATATGTTGAATATACATATATATTTATACATACATATATATACATATATGTTTATACATACATATATATACATATATGTTTATACATACATATATATTTATATATGTTTTTACATACATATATATACATATATGTTTCGCATACATATGTTGAAACATATGACAGATATTGCATAACTGTTTTGGCAATTTTAGGATATTCTTTTCTAATATGAATCCAAAAATGCACAATATTAACTTGACATAAATTTAGTTTCAATTGAGTGTCGGTCGATATATCAATTTGTTGTTCTCTTAATTTCTTTTTTCTCTTTTCTTTTTTTTTTTTTTTTTTTTGTGTGGATATTTTGACGTTTCTAAGTCTTGAGAAGGATTTTGGATACAAGATAATTTTCTGTTTGAACGACGAAACATTGAAGAAATATTTTTACAGATCTGACAAATATTGGACTAAACTAATTTTTATAGTGATTAGCGTCTTTTAAAAATTTAGGAACATTAGGAAGGCATTCAATAATAACTTTCAAATTGCAATATGACGAAAATATCAATTTTTAAAGAGTGACTTCAATTTTATTTAATCCCTTAAAATTAGGGTAATAAGAAGTGGGAAATTCTTCACCTGAGCCTAAGAAAGGAGACTCCTTTGTGACCATATACGTCTCAATTATTGTATTTGAATAACGTGACTTTTACAAAATTTAAGATTTTATTTTATCTATAAAAAATTATTTACACTTATTTTTACAAATAAACTTCCCTTAAGAATTCGACCTATCATAATCATTAAATTTCATTAAAGTTTTGGCGCTTTGATTAAGCAAATATTGATCCTTTGCGGAACCCTGTCAAAGTTCCAAGGAACCCTAGGGTTCCGTAGAAGAATAAAATAGCAGAATCAAAAGATTACCTGATTTGTGTATCAAATTGTTCAAGAATCAAATTTACAAAATTTCAAGGGAATCTATCCCATAGTTCCAGACGTATTATAAATGAAGGGAAAAAATCAGTTACGTGACGAATTATTATATCCTTTTGCAAACAGAATTAAAAATACTTTCTCAATTTTAAAAGAACGTTTGGATAGAAATTAAATATAATAAATTTTTACAATATTCCCGCTTCTTGAACATCAGGTATCCCAATAAAATTTCTAATATTATTCTTTAAAAAGCGTAATTGTTTATTGAAGTCGTACTTAGAAATAATATGAGGGCCATTAGCGACAGACATCCTAATTTGTAACTAATCCAAGTGATCTTCCCTCCAAACTTCTACATTATCTCTACGGGAAGAGTAAGAGACTAATGTTAATAATATAAATTTAAATTCATAAACATAGTGTTCTTAATGTAAATATGAAACCTAAAAGGTAACTTTAAATTAAAATATGTTTTTAAAGCAAGCGCAGACACTTTTCAGGAATTGGTTGTGTTACCGTCCCTCTTAGAAGCAACGCGAGGTCCACGTCTGACGGACCTCATAATTTTAAACCTTGGTCAAATGACAAGGAATACATTAAATATTATTAATATCTAAAGAAATCCGCATTACGCTATAGGGAAGACTTAGCACCTCAATATATTAATGTGCATCATCTCCGTAAACTTTAGTGAAATCTGGACTCGAACACACGACACAGCGAAACAACGGT